>BEHA01014877.1:232318-250341 GCA_002897215.1 Eschscholzia californica subsp. californica
GCACGAAAAAATGGCGGTCTAATCACTGAGAGTAGTTCATCCTTCATTCATCGCCAATTAATTTTTGAATTTGATGGCTACAAACTTATCATGGCATAAAGTTAGACCAAAAGTGATAAATTTAGAAGTTACACATGTTCGTTCCCTATACTAAAAAAAAAAAAGACACGTGTTAGACTGAAAAATGTCACATATGAATAAAGCGCGCGAGAACAAACTTACATAAAATAGGTGATTTGAGTAAGTAACAAATGTGAAGGTTCACTCCAACCGGGTCAATAATTCCGGGTAAATGGGTCCTCGTGAGATCTTGAGGTTGGGTAGGTAAGAGAGTAGACAGAAAGATAGAGACGTAGAAGGAGGCAACTCTCTGCTTAACGTGCGCACCCTTCATTATTCAAATACTCGTTTTACAGGAGGGAGTTTTTTTGGTAGGTTAAATTACAACCACCATTAGAGAGAAAGTAGAGAGAGAGAGAGAGATGGCGCAAGTTAGCAACAACATTATTCAAAGGAGTAATTGCAATTTCAATACTCTCCCTAAAACCCAGAAACCCAAATCTCTCTTAAATTATGTTTGGGTTGGAACTGAATTGAGAAAAAATGGTGGTAATTTGAAGTTTGAAAGGGTTATTGGAGATTCATCAGGTAGAAATTTTCTTCCATTAAGGGTTTCTGCTTCAATTGCTGCTAAAATGAAAGAGAAATCTTCTTCAAGTTTACCTGAGATTTTGTTACAACCAATTAATGAAATCTCTGGTACTGTTAAGTTACCTGGTTCTAAATCATTGTCGAATCGGATCTTACTTCTTGCTGCTCTTTCTGAGGTTAATCTCTTCTTCTCTCTCTCCTCATTTATATCTAAAGTTTCAATTTTTAATTAATTTCATGTTTGCTAATTGAGTTATAATATGAATTAGAGAGTTGGGTTAGTGATTGTGTTCGATCTTATTTATATTGGAGAAGTAGGATTGCAATTTGAGGTATTTGATTTATAGTCCTTTTGTGTTTTCATAATCCAATCAAATCATGAATCATGATCAGTCTCATTCAGCTGTTTGCTTGTGAATTTTGATATAATTATATGTTCAGATTAGGTTCTGGATCAAAGTTGATATTCCATACATCTACTGTGAATTCAACCAAATTATGCTAACCTTCTAAAGTCTTGCATTATTGTAGTGTTCACTTTATTTTTATCGTATAAGCGTTCTAAATAAACTTTACATTCCCTCTATTGTTTATCAGGGGACTACTGTGGTGGACAACTTGTTAGATAGTGAAGATATCCATTATATGCTTCGTGCTCTGGAAGTACTTGGCTTACGTGTCGAAGAAGACAAAGAGAATAAAAGAGCGACTGTAGAAGGTTGCAGTGGACAATTTCCTGTCGCAAAAGAAGCGAAAGAGGAAATTCAGCTTTTCTTGGGGAATGCTGGGACAGCAATGCGTCCATTGACTGCTGCAGTTACTGTTGCCGGTGGAAATGCCAGGTTTTCTATCTCAATTTAATTACTTTTAGATAAACTTATAGTAAGAAGATGATTTGTATCGTGAAAATCGATGCTTCTTTGGAAATTGTTTGTCATTCTCATATTCTAGCCAACTGGCCTGTTAGAGGCACATAGATAGTGTTTCGAATCAAAATAAACAGTTATGTTTTCGTTAAGATTTCTAATCTGACCACTTTCTTAAATTTGAATTGATGCAGTTATGTGCTTGATGGAGTCCCACGAATGAGAGAGAGACCAATAATGGACTTGGTTGTGGGTCTAAAGCAGCTTGGTGCAGATGCAGATTGTTCCTTGGGCACTAACTGTCCTCCTGTTCGTATTAATGCAAATGGTGGCCTTCCTGGAGGAAAGGTGAGGTTTATATTTATCTTCTTCGCGTGTTCTTTTTCTGGTAAATTTGTTATTAAAATCTTCTTCCTCAAACGCCTGAATTGTTCATGCTTATATTCTATGCTTCCATTTACAGGTGAAACTCTCTGGATCTATTAGTAGTCAATACTTGACAGCTTTGCTAATGGCAGCTCCTTTGGCTCTAGGAGACGTGGAGATTGAGATTATCGATAAACTAATCTCTGTCCCTTACGTCGAGATGACTTTAAAATTGATGGAACGATTCGGTGTCAGAGTGGAACACAATGATAGCTGGGATAGATTTTCAGTTAAAGGTGGTCAAAAGTACAAGTAAGTTTGATTTAGTAAAATCATTCAAATCCTTTGTGCAACCATAGTTAGGCGAAAGTAACCAAAGCGAAAAATATTAAACAGGTCTCCAGGAAAGGCTTATGTAGAAGGAGATGCATCAAGTGCTAGTTACTTCCTCGCAGGTGCAGCAGTTACCGGTGGCACTGTCACCGTAGAAGGTTGTGGAACTAGCAGTCTGCAGGTACTAATGGGGCTTCTTATGCATCTTTGCATCTGTTTTTAAACCCTAATTTATCTATTTTATTGTATTCTCATGACCCAAAATTTCTTACCTGGTACTGTAGGGAGATGTGAAATTTGCTGAAGTTCTTGAAAAGATGGGAGCTAAAGTTAGTTGGACCGAAAATAGTGTAACTGTCACAGGCCCGCCACGAGATCCTTCCCGAAGGAAACACTTGCGCGCCATTGATGTCAACATGAACAAAATGCCTGATGTTGCCATGACTCTTGCTGTAGTTGCACTTTTCGCTGATGGCCCAACTGCTATAAGAGATGGTAAGTTCTCGCTAAGGATTCATTGAAGAGTACATAATAACCTTTTTGTATCCTTCTACATTTTTCATGTTTACTGTTTGATGTGTTCCATAGTTGGTTTGGATGACAAATAACATAGCTAACATAATGTTTTTTACCTAAACAAAAACTAGGGTTTAGGTAAGTTTTGAACAACCAATCTAGTAGTTCAAAATTAGTGACAAGTAACAACAGACCGTGGGCTTTTTAGCCGATAGTAAGTTTTGAGTTACTAACCTAGTAGTTCAAAAACTTAATTAGTAACAACTGCCGATGGGATTTTTTAGCGAAGGGTGAGTTTTGAAAATTGAACAACCAACATAGTATTTAATCATCAAGTTACTCTAGATCGCTTATATTAACAGAGTTAACTATGTTACTTCGATCCTTACTCATCTTTCCTTTTTGTCAGTGGCAAGCTGGAGAGTGAAGGAAACTGAACGAATGATCGCAATATGTACTGAACTGAGGAAGGTTAGTTTCCTGTCATTAACTTTACCCATTTAATCTAGTCCTGCTTAGGGTTTTATCGATCATGTTGTTGAATTTCTCGCGTTTGGATTTATTTTCTAGCTTGGTGCAACTGTGGAGGAAGGACCTGATTACTGCATTATAACTCCACCAGAGAGACTAAACGTAACGGCAATTGACACATATGATGATCACAGAATGGCTATGGCATTCTCGCTTGCTGCTTGTGCAGATGTTCCAGTCACCATTAAAGATCCCGGGTGTACTCGTAAGACTTTTCCTGACTACTTCGAAGTTCTTAAAAAGTTTACAAAGCATTGAACAATGAAATATTAGAGAGAAATATATGCCTTGTTGTAATCAAATTTTAGTAATTGAAGTGAGGAATTAAGTATTTGTTACCACAACTTACAATTGATTTGCTTTTATAATATGTTCTTACAAATTCCACATTAGCCTTTCTATTAATTGTCTCTGTCTCTCTTTTAAATTATTCCAATATCTAGGTTTGATGTTAGCATGGATTGATGTGTAATTTATACATATAGTTTTCAAGGTGGGGATAAAGAGAGATTTGTGAGATTTCATATAAAAATGAACTCTTGAATAACTGTTGTAAGTTTGTTTTATCAATATATTGACTCAGAAACTTCGCTAGACATGTGCCTTATATTACTAGAGAAATGTTATGAAGACAGGCGCTTTTATCTTTCACGTTAATTATTTTCAAAAGATATCAAAGGCAAAGGCAATCGTCTCTTGTGTCCCTTGTGTTTTTTTTGTTGAAAACTTCCATCAATAGAGATTCTTAGGGGTTCATTCGAGAAGAAGATGAAACAGAGAGGACTAAGAAGTTGAAAGAAGAAGCAATGAGAGAAAGCATGGAGAACATAAAAAGGAAGATAGAGAAGATAGAGAAGGGTAATTATGGAACAAAAAGTTACCGCTAACAAAAATCGGATGTAATAGTCAGAAAAGCCGAACTACAACAAACTACCAGGGAGTAAATGTCACTTCGTGGTCATAAAGTAGGGGCCAAACATGAATTTTACCTTTCTAATTTGCATTGACATTTCTATTAGTCTAGAAACTTGGGATCTCCATTGTTTATTAATCTGTTAACCTACACAATCAAGGCTGAATCATGGAATCTTTGGTCCAGTAAAATAAAAGTAACAATAATAAAAGAAGAAACGTTTGTCGTTTCCCTTCTTAATGCCTCAATTACCTTGAATGATGTTCCCCCACCCATCCAATATTACATCTATTACAATGTGTTGAAGTGAAATTGCAAATTTTGATTTTTAGGATTGATGGATGTAACATCTGAAATTTTAAATGATCAACAAATCAACCGTTGAAATCATGTCATAGAATTCTATCAAAACATTCAATTTAATAGTATGTATACTTAGCACTAACTTTTCATTTTCTGTTATTGATATCTATTACGAGTTTTAAGTGCAAAATATTGAAAAGTTGTATGTTTTGATTGTTTCGTAAGCAAACATACAAAAAGTATAATATAGCTTCAATGCTAAGTATCCACCAAAAGTTGATTTTATAGATAACTTAGTTTTTTCACGATAATTTTCTACTCCTTTACTTTCTTCAAGAAGTGCATATTATATTCACCAAAAAAACAAAAAAAAAGTTTGAATGGAAACTATTAGTATTATTTTGGATCCAGTAATTCGATTGTTCCATTGGATCATTTGGTCCCTAAATTAACATCTCGTCAGCTAAACATTACATAATTTTTTTTCTTTCAAAATTAACTCTCTCTCTCTCTCTCCTCTTTCTTAATTTCTTTTGTGGTAGGTGGCCTTATAAGACATCTATTAATTATATCATAAGATCACTTATCTCCTAAACCAAACTTAAAGATATTTTTCAACCTGTTTAAATATTTCCCTGTGAAGCATTCGATAATATTATATATATATATATATATATATATATATATATATATATAATGTAGAAATAACCGTTGAATCGCTATAGTAATTAATAACAAAAAAATATCAAATCCCACCCTATGATTATTATAATTCTCTCATTACAAGTAATTTAGCCTTATAAATTTTATAATTTTTCGCACATGTGTAAATTGTAAAGAGCAAATTTTGAAACTATAAACCATATTTAACTTAACACGTATCTAGTTAAGAATTGCGAGTAGTACAACGAGCAAATTTGTCATCACATTTTCTCAATCTTGTCGCGATCATTATTATCGTATGTATGTAATGTATGTATCAAGTAGAAACTACAAATACATAACAATTTCAAAACCATCACATATTGAAACCCAACTAGATGAAAACGGCAAAAGGAATGATAATGACCATGTTAAGTATTGCAAATATATGTACTAGGCGCAAATTCTTTGTAACATTATTATAAAAATTCTCAAAATTCATGACTTGGAGTCAATATAGAATATAACTGTTGGCCGTGATTTTTATTCTTCTAATAGGTGGTGATCACATGACCGACGAAGTTGCTCTTGTCAGTATCGATCATGACTTCAAAATTTGTGACCGACGAAGTTGCTCCTGTCAGTATCCATGGTGACTTTTTTTTTTGATGAAAATCCATGGTGACTTCTAACTGCATTTCCTTATAAGTAATGTTTGAAAAATGATCTCCACCAAACCCTAAAAGACTCAAATCCCAACACCCACTATTTAGTCATCATCCTTGCCACTCCTCCTATGAATCAAAAACCAAAGGAGGAGAATAGAAAACAAAGACTTGAGAAATTCAAGGTCATCCATCCAATCAATTAACACATTTAAACACCTCTTCATTTGATCATTCAGATTGGTTTTAGATAACCCCACCACCACCCCTCCATTAATAGTGCAACCAAATCTAGAGAGAGAGAGTAAATTTTTTTAGATAAAATCAAATCACAACCACATGACCTTCTTTGCCTTCTTCTTGTCTTCCTCCTTCTATCTTCATCTCTCCTCCTCTCATCTTTCTTTCTCTCTCTAAAAAAAAACCCCCCCAAAGAGAGAAAAAGCAAGAACCCTTCCTCCAAATAACCATAAGATTCCCAAAAATATGTAAGGAAGAAGAAGAGTGAAGAAGAAGAAGAAGATCCATAATACACAAATTTACAATCTTTACCCCTTTGAGCAAAACGGAAATTGAAGAAGAAGAAGAAGAAGAAGAAGAAGAAAAGGAAATTTGTAACCTTAACCCTAATTCTGGAAACCCTAATTATCAGTTTTGTAGAAGAAGAAGAAGAAATTGAGAAGAGCTAGGGTTTTAAAGGGAAGATATTTTTAATCTGCAAATGACACAGCTGAAACTAAATTCATCACATCTCGACAACATTCCTTCTACACCTGGAAAGTTCAAAATGGACAAATCTCCATACATAAATCGTCTTCGATGGCAATTTTCTCTCGCCAAGCTTACTTTTTGGTCATGTCTTTTTGTTGGTTTGATTATCTTATTCTTCCTCAGATCATCACCTTCATCTTCCAATGATTCTTCACGAAGATATCTTTCTTCAACTTGGGGAGGTTCTAATTGGGAAAAACGAGTTCGATCTTCTGCTCGTGTTAGATCTCGGAATGGATTTACTGTACTTGTCACCGGTGCCGCTGGTTTCGTCGGAACTCATGTTTCCGCAGCTTTGAAACGCCGTGGTGATGGTGTTCTTGGTCTTGATAATTTCAATGACTATTATGAAATTTCTTTGAAAAGATCTCGCCAAGCTTTGCTTGAAAGAAGTGGAGTTTTCGTAGTTGAAGGAGATATTAATGATTCAGTTCTTCTGAAGAAGCTTTTTGATGTTGTTCCATTTACTCATGTGATGCATCTTGCTGCTCAAGCAGGTGTTAGGTATGCAATGGAAAACCCTAGTTCTTATGTTAATAGTAACATTGCTGGTTTAGTTAATCTTTTTGAAATTTGTAAATCTGCAAACCCACAACCTGCCATTGTTTGGGCATCATCTAGTTCTGTTTATGGATTGAATTCTAAAGTACCATTTTCAGAAACAGATAGAACTGATCAACCAGCTAGTCTTTATGCTGCTACAAAAAAAGCTGGTGAAGAAATTGCTCATACTTATAATCATATCTATGGTCTTTCGATTACCGGGTTGAGGTTTTTTACAGTTTATGGTCCTTGGGGAAGACCAGACATGGCTTATTTTTTCTTTACTAAAGATATTTTGAAAGGGAAATCGATTCCGATCTTTGAAGGTCCAAATCATGGAACTGTTGCTAGGGATTTTACTTACATTGATGATATTGTCAAGGGATGTTTGGGTTCATTAGATACTGCTGAGAAAAGTACTGGTACTGGTGGGAAGAAGAAAGGACCTGCTCAATTAAGGATTTTCAATTTGGGGAACACTTCGCCCGTGCCTGTAACGAAGCTAGTTAGCATTTTGGAGAGGCTTTTGAAGGTAAAAGCTAATCGGGTTATGTTGAAAATGCCGAGAAATGGAGATGTGCAATTTACTCATGCTAATATAACTCTGGCTCAGATGGAGCTTGGTTATAAACCCACTACAGATCTACAAACGGGGTTGAAAAAATTTGTGAGGTGGTACCTTAGTTACTATGGCACTGGGAAGAAAAGCGCCGGGTGAATCTATGCTTACTGTGGTGCTGTTTGGTAGATCCATTTAAATTCTGCTTTCGATTCTTATATTTTTTTTTGCCATTTACCTTTCTTTTGTCTGTTTCTCTTTTTCAATATATTCTAATACTGTCCTATAAAGAGGAAATGAGAATTATGCGAGGGAGAGGTTTTCGTGGACGTTTGCCATGGTTTGCAGGTTATTTCTAGTTCCCAATCGAAAGAAAATCATAAGCATCACATATTACTTCTTTCCTTTTTCTGTTTTTAGTGTTCATTTATTAGCTTTAGGAATGTTATTTGTAGCTTTGGAATTGTAAAGTTCACGTCGTCAAAAAACACGCATATGCTGTTTGATGGATATCTTTGACATGATTCCAATAAAACATCGTTATGTTACTTTGGGTAATAGTTAGTTTTCCTAAATAGTTAAACTACACCTGTTCACGTTATTTCGTAGTCTTAGTGATTAAATCGGTCGAAAACATTATGATTGTGGTATATTAAGTCTTTCCATTTTTGACTTCTTCCCTTCGCTTTAACTCTTATGTTATTCATTTTCTTAATAAACTAGTTCCATGTCATCCTTACTGTTTCCTTTCACGCTTTATAAGTCATTATCTTTATAACAATGAAGGTGTAGCTTATTGAATCC
Organism: Eschscholzia californica subsp. californica; assembly: GCA_002897215.1. Lineage (NCBI taxonomy): Eukaryota > Viridiplantae > Streptophyta > Magnoliopsida > Ranunculales > Papaveraceae > Eschscholzia > Eschscholzia californica. Next base: position 240,782 of record BEHA01014877.1, read on the forward strand.
ACGATTTGTTAAGAGTGATTCCATTAACACACCAATAATACAACAGACTCTATTATGTGGCTGATATTGTTTTCCACAAATTTTGAAACTATAAAACATTAAATGAAAATGAGGTGGATCAAACGTGTTCATAGAAAATGAATCTTGTTTATATTAGTTGTAATTGGGCTGTATGAATGTTTTTTCGATTTGTTAATCAACAATGGGGATGTACGTATGTTACTGATTATCGATGACCCTTCCGTTATAGTAGTTGTCTTGCAGTTTCTAGTCGCATCTTCTCATTACTTCTGGATGAATTTTTTCATTATGGGTGTAAACTATCCATGAAAGTTACCAAAATTAGCCGGTATTGATAAATGTAATTGTGCTAATATGGAATATGGTTGTTATGCGATATCAAAATATGTTAGATTTTGAGAATGTTGAAGAGTTGCCTCTTCGAGAGCTAAATAGTTTTCGTGGAGGTTGAAATAGTTTAACATGTCTTGTTGTTTCCTTTGCTACATCAAGTTAACCAGTTTCAACAACATGGCCTGGTCATGAACTACAGAAGCTGTTAGAATGTGCTAAGAGATGATTCACCATCTGGTAGACTCTCGGCGATCTGGTGTTCCACTTCCAATGTGTGTTACCTGATCGGTTGCACGTTTTGTTCGCCCCTGGAGAATGTCAATCTCCATCTCTTCCTCTTTAAGTTGGATTTTGAAGGTGAGTTATTTACAGATTTTCTACGAGTTTCTTATTTCAAAGTATTTGTGAAGTGGATTTCACTAGAAATTTGAGTAGATCTAGTATCCCTTTCCTTTTTACTTTGTCTATATCTTGCTGGGGTAGACTCTAGAAAACAATATGGGAAGTGAAAGGAACACACATAGACTTTGGAGGTGGGAACAAAAGTAGGAAAGATAACTATGCAATTACAAGTTTACAACAGGTGGTCCATTCTTAATATCTTAGCATGCGACACAAAAATACCAACGTGTGCAGAACATAGGTTTGATATAAATTGCAGGTTCTAGAATTGCATCGTGAAACCCAGGATGCTAGAAAGAGAAGATATGAGTAGAAGTGTTTGATGAGATCAAATCCATTTTACTAACACGGAACGGGATAATCGGTACTGAAAATAAATTGTAATGGGTAGCATGCCAGTTGAAGAGTGGGTAATTAAGTTAACGAGACACTCTCTTGGTCGAAAGGGGAAGAATTATAAGAGAACGAGATTTTATTAGATAGTCCATCTCAGCACCACCTTCGAATTTTGTCTTGATTGTTGTTTGTTTTGGCATTCGAGTCACTAACAAAAAGAGAAGTACATTTTTTGCTTGAGTGAGTTTCTGCCCCATCGTCTGTTGGCTATCATCTAGTAGGTTTGAAGTCCGTACTATGTGGAGTTCTGCAGTCTTCGTGAAGGAGAGGGAATTTCACCCTTGGCCTTATAATATATCTAGGCTCTTGCAACAAAAAAAAGTAACCCATTGTCCAAGCTGACTATCATTTCTTTAGACCAAGAAATCCAAACTCTGGCAACTAAGATCAGGCAGGCTCAAGCAGAGCTATAAGCTAATAAATTTAGACCATGACCACTTTGATCGAGACGAGTACTAGATTTAGATTTAAAGTTAGAACATCTCCACTGTAGAATTCAAGAAAACTCTCGTCTTTAAGTTTTAGATGTTCTAGAAAGAGAACTTTTAGATCAATAGTTCATAAAAAAAAGAACTTTTAGATCAAAGTTCATTGAATACTTCTGAAACCTGATTGTAAGAGCAGAAAACACTCCAGTTGCACTCTTAAGAGCACCAGCTTTTATGTATTTGATAGAAAAGAAGAGATAATGAATATTCAAATTATATCTAAATCCAAAACAGAGTGAAAGGGCCATCATCAAATGCTGCATAGACTTGTGATCTAATCAACTGGAAGAACTCCACGAACAAATCGGATTAGTCATTTCATCTGTGATTCTTGTGAGCATTAGTTCACACAAAAAGGACTTCATATCAAAGCCCAACAAAGTTGTTACTCTAATTGCATATTTAAGTGGTTGTATAGTCAACCCTTTTTTTTGTTATGAGTTTATGAGCCTTGACATTATGCTGACTACAAAGAAACCAAACGCTGAAAAATTACAAACCGAATTCATAATCTACTCTCAACGGCAACAAAACAAACAAAATCAGTTGAGAAATACAGAAAAGGGTTCAAAATTGATAGTCAAAAAGCTCAATTTGGTCCTCTTCCTTCCCCACTTACGGTTTCCTCGGCATCTTCAAAGCGTTGATCCTCAATTTGAAGCTGTTATGTGTACAAAGAAGATAAATCATTCAAAAAACAAAACTATAAGAATATAGTTTTAAGAACTGGAAAGTGTTAAAAAGCTGTATTTATGCTCATTCAAAATTGTATGTACAGGAAGAAATGGTGAAACAGCTCATATAATCCTTAGTTCCTTACTTCGATGTATAAATTCATCAACGATGAATCCAAGATACCTTGGTCAGTATGAGTGCTCATATCTAGGCTTATCATGGAGATTGAAGGATATCTTGCTGGACTAATCTTTGCCTCAATATCGAGTCTATTATAGTCATAATGCGGTCCCCGGAAGAGCAATATACACCAATTTGACTTTCACCAAGACCCCTCTTTGCCTCAGACTCTCATCAGAAAAACTATATCCATAGTTCAATGCGGTTTTTTTTGTTCCTTAGATGATGTGAGGTGGCTAAGGGTATTATAACTTCAAGGTAAAAGAAAGCACATCATATATAACCAGCCACGAAGGGTCCAACTAACGGGTATATCTGTTCTAGTTCTTATTCGATAGAGTACACCCACCAAGAAAACAATATAGTCATGGTACGGTAAAGATACCAAAACTCAGTAGAACTAGGTTATCCGGTTAAACTGAACAGAAGGGATGAAAGTGGAAGGAAAGCAAAATCTACTCAACAAGCATCCTACCTAGACAGTAAAGAATTTCATTTGAAGTGACGATTAGTGACAGAACCCATACCTCAAGCACTGAACGTGATAGATCATGATCCTCATTTGATTGACCAATTGGATTTGCAAGCCATTCGGGATCCTCATCGTCTAGAACGAGGAAAATGCATATCAATCCAAATAATTAGCACCGAATAAGAAGATGATTCGAGAGATATCAATCTTTATTAAACTGAGCTAAAACCATACCATCTTCGTCCATCTCAGCACCACCAAAACCCCAGTTATGCTCATCTTCTTCATCATCATGATCTGAAGAGAGACAAACATAGACTAGTCACAAGAAGTTCAACTTAGCATATCCCCATAATAATAGTAATACTAGTAGGAGACGATGAAGTTAAAGAACCTTGATCGGGGTCAGGATTTAGCTCAGCACATTGACAGAAAATGTCAAAAAGATCATCCACTACACAATAACAAAGAACAAATTTAGGGTTTTCACGTCAAAAGGTACATACTCTTCATCTAATAGTTTGAACTGAAAAAAATGCAAGATGAAGACTTGAAGGGTACATTGGTTAGGATCAGATGGAATAAGCCTCATTTCAGTTATCTTGGATAAGTCAAGTGTTTCATTAATTTCTGTGTCCGAGTCTGAATCTGAATCTTCTTCTTCTTCTTCTGTCTCAATCTACCAAGAAAAGAAAAGAAAAAAAGAAGTTGACAAAATTTAGAACCATTCCTTCCCAAACTGAGAAAAACCCTAACTTTTTTCTTCATCAAAATTAGACCAGGATTAGAAACCCCATGGAGATCATCAAATAAACCAATTGGAAAGAAGAGAAAATTGAGAGTACTTGAATGTAAACACAAGGGGCGAAATAAGCTTCAGGATCTCTAGAGACAGCGTGAAGAGATATAGATAAGAAATCAACAGCATAACCTCTTTCTCTCTCTACATCACTCAACCACACCACTTTCCTGCACAAAATTACCACTCACAACAGTTTCAGTGCAAAAAACCAAGAGGGCGAGAAAACAGAGATTCTCAAGATAAAAAAAAATGGGAAATTACTTGGAAGATATGTAAAGAGTTCCAGACGATTCAGGAGGTCGGCTTCCGAGAACAATGGCGACTCCGGATTGGACATGAATCAATTCCTTGCCGTTTTCAGTATGAAGAAGTGGTTTTCCGGCACCATCTCCGACTCGGTCTGTGAAATTCCTTAAACCAGTAACCATTTCTTAAACCCTCCCTACTTCAGAATGTTGTTTGATTTTGGAAGGTGTTTTGGGATTTTATGATTTTCAGGCAGCAAAATACGTCGTATCAGAACCGAACCAGAATAGAGAACCGATTCTACAGATAATGGTGCTCATTGAGCGTCATGATACAAATTGGAGAGTTCATTTCTTGAATGGTTAAAGTTCCAGGGTTGAGATTCAAGCCCTTTCTCTAACAATTTCATTTGTTGGCGTACACTAATAATTTGTTGTTTAAGCTTAGGTTTTGTAGCTTATCTGACTGACTCTCTCGGAAAAACAGCAGCTGCATTGGGCATCAATCTATGATCCACATAAGATAAGTCATTTTGCAAGTTCAAAGACTATCAAGTTCTTCAGGACCTTGACAGAATTCATGGTGGTCGGCCACAAAATATCGAGGAGACCTACCCAAGATTCCACAAGGGTTTCATTGTAAGCTCTTCATCGAGGGTTTTAGGGTTCAGCGTATACCACAACGATTTTCATTCACCCCTACCACATAACCTCTTCTTCAACATATTTCTTCCACTAAGTACACCAAAGGACAAACACAAGCTTCCATTAGGCCATTACCAGAACTCAAACAAAGTCTAAGACAACGGAAGTAATTATCAGAGCAGCAAATACCAAACAAAAAAGAAACAATTTAGGTTGTCAAATTAAGGTTGATTGTGCTAACACAAAGAGAACATTCAAAACAAAACTGTTCTTTAAAGGTGCTCATCTTAACAAAAATAAATTCTTCATCTAGAAATAAATTCCAATAAAACTTCCTTCTGGTTGATGTGATACAATCTACCTCCCTCCTCTAAGCCACAAGAGTGCTAGCAGTGGTTGATTCGCTGCAAAACAGAAATCAAATTCTGAGTGAATATTTGCCTACTAATAAGAACATCAAAATGCTTGAATGGCAGATTGGCTCGGCAATTATTAATCTAGATCCAAACTACATAACAATTAATCACAAGACTACTTCCATCACACATTCACACTTGAAAATTGAAACACTCGGCTATATTGAACTAGTACTTCCAAAAGTTAAATCTTCGGCTATTGTGCAGATATAGAGAGCCGGTCAATGAAGGCTACCCCGCAGTTTAATTACATTAGTACAAGTCAAAAGTACTAGAAGCTATTAAGGTCGGTCTAAGAGAAAATTTTGTCAGGCTAGGAGTAGAATTTTACATTAGATAAATAGTGAAAATCTATACAAGGTTTGGAAAGTCAGATTCTCCAACTCGATGAATTGCAAGTTAGACTCTAACCAGCTAATGGGTTCTTAGTTGGCACCAAAATATAAATCAGAAAACCTCTAGGATAGATTGTCTCCAACAATGTCCGTGTAAAATACAAGCTATGGTTTTATTTTCTAGAAAGAAACCGATCGTATTCAAAACCATGTTACATATTTCTTTACGAACATCCAAATTTAAGCAGAAAACCTATTTGCGTACTACGTTTGTAAGATTGATTGACATAAGACACCCACATATCTAATCACAACAAACATAAATTACGAACAAACAAACCCAACACGATTATGTACACTAATAGACCTCACTATGTTTTAATTCGGTCTAATCAGATATAATGCAGTAAGATAGATCTATAAATATAAGGAATTACTAAAGCGAAATTTAACTGAAGATATAAGCTGGGGTTAGAAGGACTTACTATCTCCAGGTAGGGGTAAGCTTCTTAGTCCTCTTGTAGTAACGAGCTAGACGATGAATCCTGCTCTCGACAAGAATCAAACGGAACTTAGAGTCCTTATCCTTCCTGTTCCTCTCCAAATGCTTCCTAATTGCAACAGCCTTCTTGATCAGATGGTAAAGATCCTCAGGGATTTCAGGTGCAAGTCCTATATAAAACAGAACAAATACAAATTAAAAATCTCAACTTTTTCAAAGTTCACAAATCAAACTTCAAAATGAACAAATCCAAGATTTAATTATACAATTTTATACCTTTTGCTTTGAGGATACGCAAGATCTTGCTTCCAGTAACACTCTTAACCTGAGCAATACCGTGAGAATCACGAAGAATCACACCAATCTGGGAAGGAGTTAAACCCTTCTTTGCAAACTTGGTGATGTTCTCTTCAACCTAGAAAATCAAAACAAAGAAACCCATTTCAGTTTTAGGGTTTTAATGCATTTTAAGATATAACGTTAATAAAAGTTAGGGTTTTTAGAGTTTCTTACATCTGGAGATGAAATCTTCAACCAACTGGGAGGGGTCCTCTTGTACGGCAAAGCCGATGAGGACATACCCTTACTGTGAAGGGAAGAAGAGAGAGAAACATAGGTTTAGAGATAAGAACACCATTAAAACCAGAAATCAGTAAGGAATGAAGAGATTAAGAGGTACCCTTTTGAGTGCATACGACCCATGATTGACGATTGAGGTTGTTCTGATCTTCGTCTCTTTGCTTCTCTGGTTCTCTCTCGCTAACCCGCAGCTGGAACTTACCTTCAACACCAGAAACCCTAATATACGAAAAAGAAAATGCTAGGGTTTTTATCATGGAATTTCCTCAAACCCTACTAGTTAACTCAACCTTTTCTCGTAATTCCCTTGCTACCCCTCATCAGGCTCACACGATTACTAAACACGCTTTCAATAAAAGCAAATTTCCGATGAGTCCCTACATATTGACTATTAGACGTTTTGGTCCCTTTTGTTTGTTCAATACATCCTTTGGAACTTCATTTCATAGCAAAATAACTACTTATGTTAGGTTTATACACTCCCATAACTAATACAAAATAAATGTCCAAAACTGTAGACGATTTTGTCCATTGTACCAACATTTGTAATTGTTCGGTTATGTCGGAGACACTATCTCGCAGGTTGTTGTGGTACTTACATCTTTTTTTTTGTCATTCATCCAATGTAACAATTATGTCTGATTTCCAATTGATACCTTCTCGAAGTATGAACTAAGATCAATTGATCACCTAATTCTACGCCACATAAGTATCGTGAATCTTGACACTTCAGTACTCGATAAAAACTAGTTAATGGGAAGAAAAAAACAAAAGTTGCTTTCGGCAATTGAACATACTGATGTAGAACATGAAGTGGAGACACTGGAAGGCTATATCACCCAATAATGTGTGATGGAAAAAGAACAGAGTAATCATGAAGACTACTACGTTTACAAGATATGGTAGAAGTGAAAGCAATTGTGTTCCTTCCGAAAAAGGAAGTCAGTAAGCAGATAGCACAGAAGGCCCTTATTTTAATACAGTTTCTTCGGTAATACAACTCATTCGACCTTAAAAAAAAAAAAAAAAAAAAAAGTTGGGCGACGTAGCGAAATGACAGACCCTATTTCCTGTTCATTTTTGCTAAAAGACATGTTGAAACAGTGCAGATCTTATGTTAGTGAACTTAGTTTTACTAATCTACAAATCTGTTCCAAGTGATCTGAAATAGCACATGCTTTTTCCTAAATAGAGTTGGCAGCAAGAAGTAAAAGAGTTTCAGATCATTATGAACAACTATAAACAAACTGTAATCTCTCCAAAACTAACAGATATCAGTTAGATTGAGACCGAAAACTGAATCAAACCAAAAGCTTCCCCCTTCTGCTGCAGGCAACACTACTGCTTCCTGGCTTCCTGCTGAATGAAGTAACAATTCACGATACATAGCTCTGACCTCTAAGCCGGCAGCACTAACACCTTCTGAAGAATGAAGGCACAAACTTACCATCGCTCTCGACAAGCAAAGTTACCGCCTTCTTCAGAATGAAAGCACAAACATAGCATAGTTCTGAACAAGCAAAGCTACCTGAAGTGCTCAAACTGCAGTGCTATATTTTCCCCCATATTTTCCGACATTATCCCCAATATGTAGGTCATATTAACAGTCATCCTACGGTCAATATGATCTGCTGCTGCTCAATATCAACTACTTACTGTGTTTATTTTCGCAACGGATTCATCAACTTGCGTTCGAAATCTAAGCTCTTGTAAATTACTTCTATAGTTTTGATCCTTCCAAGCATTTAGCTCTACTAAACTCTTTAAGCAAGATTCCCACCATATTCAGACTTAATTACAACCAAAATTGTTGATCAAAGTTCCATTTTTTATCGAACGGGTTTAACACCTTAAGCCAATATCCCTATAAGATTTTGATGTTACATAGGCTTGCCTCTGAGATTGTATATGTTGGCAAGAAACAATATTCATTCAAATGATTTCCGTAAGTTTCATGGAAATGATTTCGTGCAGACACCAAATACGTAAATCCTATGCAATGTTTGAAAAGGCACATTAGATGCACATCAATGTGCACGTCTCAAGGCAAAATATAAGTGTACCGTAACAGCACTCAATCGTCCTTTTGAGCGACAAGTCAATCAAGTGACAACTCCTATTGTCCTTTACTACCTCGAAGGACCGCCTCCCATTGTTAAAAACAACTACATCGACATGGAAAATCCTTTTCTGCATTGATCCTACGGAAACGTTTAAATTATTTAAGTTAGGAGGCCCACGTGGTCACGTTCCAAAACGACAATGGAAACTAGCCGATTTCTCTTAAACATACCTATTTCCATGAAAATAAATGCTCTCAAACACAATCTTCTTATGCCTTAAATCCATGAGGAAAATGAGATTTGTTTACAACCATAATTGTGCTACTAAATGATTTCTAACAATGCTTCCACTAATGATCAAGTTACAAAGATTAAAACTATTTAAATTACAATTTTCATCAATTGACATAACTCAAAGATAAACTATGGAAGCTCAATTAGAAAAAGAAACACAATTAGAGATAAGAACAAGCAAAAGTAGAAATTTCATTGCTTAATAAAAGTTTCCATAAGACCCACAAACAAGATACTTCTTATATTTATGTTATGCACACAAAACGAAACCCTAATACATAATGAAGGGAAAAACAACAATTAGATTTAGAGAAAAAGCATTGAAAACAAACCCTAGAAATTCCAAATAAAAGCAAACAGATAGTATTAGAATTAGGGATAGGGTTTTTGATTTCGATTTACTTGGCGACCATTCGAATGATGAAATCATCGTAACGAATCCGACCATCAGATCCAACATCAACTTCACGGATCCACTCATCAAATTCAGCAGGATCAAGTTTCTCGCCGATACTAGTTAAAACGTGACGGAGATCAGAAACGGAGACAAAACCAGTTGATTCTTTGTCAAGAACTTTGAATGCATCACGAAGTTGACGATCAAATGGTTCAGGTTTCATGTGTTTGCTCATTAGGTCAAGGAATCTAGGGAAATCAAATGGGGAAGAAAGATTTTCTTGAGCAACAATTTCTTTGAGTTGAGCTTGTGTTG
>BEHA01014877.1:272129-288458 GCA_002897215.1 Eschscholzia californica subsp. californica
TATCCATAGGTTAAGTAATTATAGAGTAGTTAAAAATACCAATACCAACGTAGAAATTTTGGCCCTCATAGAATAGTTTTTACAAGTTGGCACTTGTTAATATTTTTCTAAGCAAATTATGTTTTAAATTCGAAAATATATATTATATAATTCAGAAACCATATATATACTTTGAAAGCAGAAAATTGGGCAAACTCAATAAACTAAGATGAGAACATTTTGCTAAAGCATGAGGAAGTAAAACAATAAAATATATTTTGTAAGTAACCAATTATATATTTTAAAAGCAGAAAATTGTACAAAAATTGGAAACTCCATCATAGCTCTAGTTCGCATAATTATCACAGAAATAATGTGCACATGATAAACTAGGATACAAACAATTTTGCTTCTAAAAGCATGAGGAAGTAAAACAAATATGGAAATTCGCTATTGAACCCAACGAAAAGGATATATACAAAAATATGAAATATTATGCAGAAATTTCCTATGGCAGTAAAAACTATGAAGCAACACATGAATATCAAAAACCAAATATAAAACAACCTAAATATAAAGCAACCTAAAGTATCAAACAAACTAAATAACAAACGGGACAACAGCAATTTCAAATAAGTTCAGGAAGAACAACAAAAATGTAGGGTATTACTTGAGTGAAGCTTCAGCATCTCCAGCATAATTCTCCTCGACAAAATTGATAGCATAGTCCACATATTTATCCTACAAAAACAGAGTAGTAATAAGGAAGTGTTCATGAGAGGAGAGAGAGAAAAAAAAATTTATTAGTAAAATTAGTATCTAACAACTCCTAGGTTTATCAACACCGGGATCTCTAAACATTGATGCAACAGTTTTCGTAATCCAAGACGACTGGTTCCATATGAACCCTAGAAAAATCAAGAATTTGAAAAATACTAGCATCAACAGGAAGGTGATCAGGCCTAGAAATACCGTGTCATCAAAGAGTTCGGATACAAGCACCGAACTAGAAAGAACTCGGCCAAACTCCTTAAAAACCCTATCAAGAAAACCTTATCCAGAAAACCTAGTAATTTTGGAGATTACTTCAACTACAGCGTAATTTCAAGATCGATAGAAGCGATATGTGCAGAAGAAAAAAAAAACCTAAGAATTACTTAAATGGAGATGAAAAGGGATCAGTAACTACTCTGATCAAAGAAAGAACCAAGAAAACCAGAAACCCTAATGGCCTAATCTGGCCGATTTTGTTCGTTGGGATGTTTCGTTTTCCGTCGCCGTTCTTCTCCATCGTCGTACTTCCGTCGTCGTTCTTGTCTCCATCGATCTTCCCTCGCCGATCTTCCGCGTCGTTCTTTTCTCTCTCCCTTCTCCCGCGTTCTTGATTTTACCCACCTTTTTTTCCCACCTTTCAACGCTGTACGCGTAAAAGTAAAGCGTGCTTTAAACGCTTGAAATCCGTTACTAAGCCCATTTCTTTTATTACCATTATAAACCGGAACCCATTTTTACCAAAAACAAACGCACCTTTTCAAGGGAGAATTACTGAAACCCCCCAACTCTGATAATGTCTTTACTGAAACCCCCCACTTTAATTACTAATTACTGAAACCCACCAACTCTGTCTGATTTAACTTTGATAATTTCAATATTACTTTTTTACCCTCTTACGTTTTACCCCCACTTCTGATAATGCGTTTACTAAAACCCCCCACTTTTATATGTCAATATAGCTTGCATGAGGTTTCAGCAGAAAAAAAAAAAAAAACATAGCTTGCTTGAGAACATATTCTAGGGTACTCTTTAATCAAAATTTTAGTTCAAGTTGGAATTTGTGAAAAGCAACATAAAGTTAATCTATGAAGTCTTCTAGTCAGCAGGCTTGGATATTCATATTAGTACTAGTCATGTTGTGTATGATATATGAACAATCAAGTTGGACAATAAGCATGAGAAGCAAATGTTATATTCCTCTACTGTGTGCATGGACTCATGTAGGTAAACTTCAAGTGGATTAGGATTAAAACCATCAAAGAAAGTCATTACATAATGGGTACATCCAAACTGCCGATTATACTAATTGCTTATACACGAAAACTGTACTAAAGATCAACATGAAGTAAGCAACACACCAACATTGTTCTGTTCTTTCATGGTTATGGGTGAATTCCATTAACCACCTCAATATTCATGTAAATATTTGATTTTTTTTTTTTAAAGAACTCATCTCTGTGCCTACCAAAAGGTAACCTAGATTTAGGCTTCCATTATTAATCCTAATTTAGAAGAGAGAGGGTTGTCTAATAGTTATCAAATTTATGGATAATCAAAAATTCCATATGAATGAACCACTACTATAATGTGAACAAGATTGAAAACAATCCACTAAAATTAGAGTGAGATAGAATTAGTAAAGTTCTTTAATGACAATTAGGAAATCGACAGTGCAAAAGAGTAAAACCTTATCAGAATTTTAGGGTTTCGCTCCCCTTTCCAGTGTAGATGTGATGGTTATCTCTTGAAATTGCTTTATATATATTTCTTGAAGACAGATTATCTCTCAAAAGCCCAAAATTAGGATTTTTTTTCTACTACAGAAAACCTAGTTCTAGCAAGGGAGCCGAGTTGGTTTGATGGGAAAGATGGAGAGAGAGAGTGAATGAATTCATAACCTTTTAGTCGAAGACGCCAGCTGCTCGGCTTGTGCTTGATTTCGTCGGGCTGATTTTAGCAAGGGAGCATTATCATGGAGTTGGTTTGATGGTAAGTGGGAGATGAAGTCGTCTGGTTTGATGGGAGGTGGGAGATGAAGTCGATTTGGGTTGGGACAAGGGAAAGTGAAGGAGAAGATATTAAAGGTGATATAAGCGCCTTTGTTTTTAGTCGAAGGCGCCCCATTTTCTGCTCCCATTATTAGGTCCGGATTTAGCAAAGGGAGATTTAAGTCATTTCCCTCCCACTAAGAGCAGCTCCAACGTGCATGGGGCTGGGGCTCCCAATTTGAATTTGGGAGCCCCAGCCCCAAGCCTCACCACTCCAACCCGGGAGCCCAGGGGTTGGGCTCCCGGTGGGGCTGGGAGCCCCAAGCTCCCGGGCTCCCAAATGGGAGCCCGGGCTGGGGGGCTCCCAGCCCCAAATATAGCCGTTGGGGGTCTCCCAACGGCTATTTTGGGGTGGATCCCCTAAAAAGGGGATCCACCCCACCTTATTTTATTTTTTTAAATTTTTTTAATTTTTTTTTAAACTAATTTTTTTTTTAATATTCTTATTATTTTAAATACTACTTTTTTAAGTATTTTTCTCTAATTTTTATTTTTGTGTTTTTTTTTGTGTTTATCTTTTTGAAATTATCTCTCTCGAATAATATCACATTTTAATTCATAGTCGAAATCTAATAATTTATAGTCGAAATTTAAAACCAAAATTTCGCACACATACTTCGCACACGTATAATATATTGATTTGGGAGCCCCGGTTGGGAGCCCAACGTTGGAATTGAGGAAAGCCCCGGGGCTCCCAAAATTCAGGGGCTCCCAAAATTGGGAGCCCGAGCCCCACGTTGGAGTTGCTCTAACGGCTCAAATCTGTTAAATCAAACGGAGTTGGGGGGTTTCAGTAATTACTAATTAAGTGGGGGGTTTCAGTAAAGGCATTATCAGAGTTGGGGGGTTTCAGTAATTCTCCCTTCCTATAATCACCCTTCTAAATGAAAAAGATTAAAATTTGAAATTGAATATTATGCACTTCAATTGAGCATAATGAAAAACAAAGTTGCAATATTGAAATATTACATAGAAGAAAATCTAGTAAAAATGTTATGTTATAATCTGATTTTATTTTAAAAATAAAAATATGAGTTAAATAAAATTTAATGAGACGAATAATGATTTGATGGAATTTTTAGAATGTTTTAAAACCAATTACTTTAACACAAAAAAGTTTTAAATTTCTTTTTGAAGTATAAAATTCATCCAAACCAAGATAGGCACAAGCCCATTGTTTACTTCATGGATGAGTCAATCTACTCGTATTATTCAGTGAGTTATTTTCCCGGAGTTTCCATATGCAAATTGCGGGTCAAAGTATTTAACTTGAATAGAAACTCAAACTAGAAAAGGGGTTTACATCTCTAGAATCATAGGGACAGAGTGACCTTGCCAAGCATGTAATGATAAGGACACCATACCAACCAACTACTTCTATTTTGTGGAATTCTCCAAGGTTTGCTTCTACATAAAAGAGAGAACTCTAAAATAAGTGAGAATAATTTGATTAGTCAAGTGAAGAAAAGGGCGAGCCTTGAGTTCTTGCTTGATCAATAAAAGTTTTGCTAATCAAGATCTCAATAAGTTCTTTCAACAAAAAAAAATCTTCAATAAGTTACGATGAAGTGGTCTATCAAAAAAATATATTGTACAAACTAAGAGAACATTTAATGCTCTTAGGCACATTAAGGCCTCTTTCTTGAGAATGGGTAGTACAATCTTTTGAAGTTTCTAATAGTACATATTTACTAGTTGGAAATTCAAATACGATATTATGTTGAAATCAAACATATTGTTAGGTGCATTAACCTCACTTTAATTAGTACTATTTTGTCATCCCTAAAAGAGTGAGAGAGTCGACAAAAAGGTCGAGAATGAGAGGATATAGAAGATGAAGATCAGAGGGTACTAACATTAAAATACATATAAGAGAAGAAGAAGAAGATGACAAAAGGAGGGTAGGAGAGAGGATTTAAAGAAGAGAAACAACAACACCAGTGCAAAAATGGGGCTAAGCCCATACTTGACGAAAGTTAAAGGGTCAAGCGTAGAGTTGATTATAAATTAGGGGTCAATTTGAGGAATAACTTTTTTTTGTTGAACTGTTTCAACAAGTTCAACAAAAAAAAAAAAGATCAAGTTGCATCAAAAAAGAAAATATAGAAAGAATAGATGAAGTTTTCTGTCATCTATACGACACGTGAGATTTAGGTGGCCAATGTGAAAAGGAGTTTGGATTTTGGTCTTTGTTATCTCTTTCTAATTTTCTTCCGATTATAAAGCAACCAAAAACAGATATTTCCCGGACAATTCTTCTCTGCTTTGGGAAACAAGAAAAGCCCACTGAAAATAGAAAACACTGGGACTCTTAAATAACAATAAATAACAAGAAAGAAAAGAAGGAAGAAATATTATCAGGAAGAAGAAACATCAACTATCAGAGGAAAGAAGAGATGAAACTGGTTTGGTGTCCTGAAACTGCTTCAAAAGCTTATATTGAAACCGTTCAATCTGTAAGTAATCTTCTAAGTTTTTCAACTACCCATGTTAATTTTTCTTTTTTGTTTAATCTTCTGCGATTCGAAAGGCTTCAAACCATCTCTCCCTCTCTTGACCCGTTCGATATTCATATTACCGGTGGGGTACTATCGGTTGGGCAAAGCCAATGATTAGAGGCATCTGGGGCATACCGCCCGTGACCTATTCTCAAACTTAAAAAACGTAGAACGGCCCGGTCGTTCTGTTTGACCATGCCACAAAATGGAAAGCTTTAAATGGGCTATGTTTTAGTAACAAGGGATGTGAATATCAACCTCCAATTAGTGAGGTAGGAGTCATTCACAATATCCCCAATCCCTTCTACTTACAAAACACATCCTAACCTTGAATTCAATTTTGTATGCAGTGCCAAATATTTGAAGAATCAAGTGTAGCAGAACTAGTATCAGCCATGGCAGGTGGATGGAACCCAAAATTAATAGTAGAAACATGGTGTAAAGGTGGTGTAATTTCAACAAGTATTGGTCTTTATATAGCTAGTCGTTACACATGTGGAAGACACGTCTGCATTGTACAAGATGAACGGTCAAGATTTGAGTATAGTGAAGCCATGAAAAGTGTAGGTATAAATTCAGTAGAAATTATTGTGGGTGAAGCAGAAGAAGTGATGAATGAATTGGTAGGCATAGATTTCTTAGTTGCAGATTGCCGGCGTATAGACTTTATAAATGTATTACGGTTTGCTAAATTCAGCCATAGAGGCGCAGTTTTAGTTTGTAAAAATGTTAGTTCAAGAAGTCCGTCTGGATTTAGATGGAGGAATGTTCTTAATGATGTACGTCTTGTTCGAAATGTTAATCTTCCGGTAGGGAAAGGACTTGAGATTGCACATGTAGCAACAACAACAGCCTATTGTGGTGGTGACTGTGGTGGAAATTTGAGTTCAGGCAGGAAAACGAGTCGTTGGATCAGACATATTGATAGAGATTCAGGGGAGGAGTTTGTCATTAGAAGATGAAATAATTTTTGGATTAATGTCATTAAACTAGTCCAACTGTTTTGTGTTTCATGATATTTCATTATTGTAAACTTAATATAGGGCTGAAAAAAAAAATGATTGGAACTACTTGTTAATGAAGCAAATCCATATATAATTATCATTTATGACTTTTTATTAGAACGTAATTTTTGATAATCTGAATTGTCCAACTTAAATGAGACCAAAATCAACTCGAATCAACCATTTAGACGAATCAGTCGAAAACAAATATTTTGAAAGCAAACTCGAGATAATTCAGACATTTATCTTGACATGAAATTCAATTAGACAGAGAGAAGATTGGTAGTTGAATGTGATCATAAGCTAAAAATGTTTGCTTGTAGTTGGTAAGAAGGTATCTGGGAAATGGATATCAATTCAAATATGATGATAATGGAATTTTGAGCAAATCAATAGTTTCAGTTAATTTGATTTGACACTAAATATATTATAACAGGGTTGTAAGCCCTTCCTTCACACAAGAAGTTAGTATGCAACTTAAACTATGTCTCCCCACAAATAAAATACACCCATTCAAAACCAAACAAACGAAAAAGTCGTAAAACCATGCATCTACTGGCGCAGTTCCTGCTTCCTACGTACGAGATGAGGCTCAAACAACTTCAAACTTGCACAATGATGAAGCTTTTGAATGGTCTTCAACAACAACAGAGATGTGAGATCTAAATTCACAATCAGTGGGCAAACTGAAGCTATAGTTTCTGCTGTATCTTTGGTTTGAGCTCCGGGGATATCTGGAAAAGGCTATAGTTTTCTATTAGAACTCCTGACTATCCAGCTCAGGTCTAGATGGATATTCAAAACCTTGAAGAACTGGCATTTTTCGCAGATCCTCTTCTGTGTATGCTGGGATGAACCAATATCTCACGTCTGACCCAAACACCTGATACCCACGCAAGCATCTGATTAAGCTTTCGAATTTTTGTGTGGCTAAATCTTCGTTGACATTCTGTTATCAATATGAAGGGATTATTTCTAGTTAAAAAAGCAACCTACCTGCTCAAAGTTCTTTTTGCGCCCAAGGTCGTAACGCCATTTTGGGGTTGTCTTCTTCTCATATGCCTAATAATATAACAAATGAAACATCACTAATATGAAAAACAAACAAAACTAAGCAAGACTAAAGACCTTATTACCTCAATAGTGGTGGTATTACCGAGAACCAAGGATATGTGCATGATAAGAAACCCCATAACGCTCAATGCGAATGCCAAGTTCAATACTGGATGGGCAGTGGAAATTAGTCATGAATTAAGTTGTTAACAAATAACTACGAAAAATGCCGAGCTCGATATTTAGTCCATACCAAACGCAAGAAAGGTAGTAGCTAGGGTTCCAGGTGTGCCAGAGATCTCTCCATCACCAAAGAAAGCCATAAAATTAGGTAACAACGACAAAGCAACAAGAGTTGTCTCCAGAAATGTGTAAAACTGCACCACCAATTAAGCAAAAGAAAATTATCAAAAAATTTCCATTGTCTGCTATTGAACGTTTCATAGAGCACATGAACTATGTGTTGTCACTCCTCACATCCAGAGACCAGTTTGACGTGAGGAAAATTAAGCAAAAGAAAATTATAAAAAATTCACAAAATATGCAACAGTTTTTTACTACTAAAGACGTGCATAGGCAAATATCACCAATACAATCTTCAATAGCACATTATCCCATGACTCCAAGCTTATTGATAGTGACGTAGTGTTTCAAAGTTTTGTTATGAGGACTCAGTTTACTTAGGTATCTGTAGTTTAAATAGTCTCCGATTCAATTCCTTATTCGGGTAGTTCGTTCAATGTTACTTAGAACGCGTATCTTTTCAAATACACGGAACGAGTGCCGGAATAAAATATACACCATGTAAATGTGCAGTACAACAAGGGTATACCTATTTGGTAAATTATTTTACTAAGTTATCTCTTCAATTCATTATCTTATTTAGGGGAATCCTTTTCATAGTTCGCAACGGGAGATAGAGTATCTAGTGAGTTCGGCATATATATTAATTCCTAGCTATATCCACTAAAAATCGTAATATAACCCAAAAAGAGAAAACTCAAAATAAACAAAACCTTGATATAGATTGGAATCAATCAACTAAAAATGAGAAAGAACATTACCAAGAAAAGAAGAAAGAACTTGTAATTTCGAGCACCAACGCAGTTGACCACCCACACACAATGATGATCCATTTTTAATACACATCTTCCACCTAAAATCAATATAAATTGTTTAAACCCTAAAAAAATTCTTCCCAAAATCAACAGGAACAAAATTGATTCAGTTCAAAGAAAAGCTTAAAATTGAAGAACTCACAAACTGAACAGTGGTGGCAACGAGGGGGTTTCAGCTGGTTACACTTTCGGCAATGCCGAACCTCACCAACAAATCCTGTTGACCCTGTTAATGGATCATCAGCATCTCCACCTTCTTCATCCATTAATGGCCTCCAATCAGGTGGAACACCACCTGGATCGGTTAAAACGACAGAAAAATAGCTCCATAATAACATCACCAGCTACAAAGACAAAATAAAATCATAATTCAACAATCAATTGAACACATTCAAACAAATTAGGGCAAAATGATTGAGCTTACCAGGCAATGAAAGAGAAGTAAAATTGCAAAAGCAGATATTGAATCAAGACCTCCGGAGAAAAGAATAGGAGCGTAATTGGTAAGAACAAGAGAGTAATAGGTAACACCAATTACACCAAGAACTAGAAGAATCATGACGGAACCTAAACCACGAAGGATCGTACAAAATTTGAATACGTTCCAAGCCATTTTAGGACCTGATCGGTACATAATATTATACAACAAAATTACTTCCTCTCTCTCTCTAAAATCTAGGGTTTGTTCTTCATTGTTGGTCGTCTTGGATGCCAGGAGAGGTTTGTTGAATCGTAGAGAGAAAAGAAAGAAAAGCAAGATAAAAAGAAAAATAATATTTAAATCCCTATTTTATCAAATTATTTTATTTGCTAAGAACTCCCAGTATAAAATTACAGGCCTTAAGTTTTGTTGGTTTATGAAAAAGTCCCTTAATTTCAAAGAAGTGAATTTTGACCTAACCTTTCTATTGAACTACTACAATACTGCATTTTGAACAACCAAAATAATTTCAAAAAAGTCCCTTAATTCCATGACTATGTTTCAAAGTAATGCTATAGTGGAAAACTAGCAAGGGTTAGGTGTGTACATACTAATACAAAATCAAAAGTTCCTATTACTTAATGGTGATCTTAGGAGTGGAAAACTATATTTGAAGAAATAGTATGTTTGAACACAATCTATAATTAATACTCCGTAGAAAATAATAAGTCTTTTTTTTTTTACTTTTATTTCCATTCATACTTGATACTATTAAATTAATTTTAATTGGGTGTTAAATGATATCTTCTATATTATAGTCATAAGAAGCAAATGAACAAAATGAGCCAAATATGTACGGAAGAAATTGCGTGTTTGGTATATTGTATCGACTTACGCAGTTACACGATAGATTCAAATCAATCTGTCTTACACAACTAAATCTTCTTAATGCAACACGAATCTTTATAGAGGTGAAAACATAATCCATTGACATTAAATGAAAATATTTCATTAATATAATGTCATTTAGTTTCTCATAGAATCATGCTTGCTTTTGTTTAGTTAGAAGCAATCTTGTTGTTTAAACATTATAAATGGTACCCTATTTCCTCGTCACTTTTATCATTATCTTGTTGTCTTGATTCTCTTACTTTCTCTTTGTACGAGAAGAAGTTACTCCAAACTAGCTAGAAGCAGGGAGAGAGAGAGAGAGAGAGAGAGAGGGCCATGAAGCTAAGTAATAGATTGGGACAGAGGAAAAAGAAAGAAAAGTACAGCCAACAACGGACAACCCTTGTAGTAGTTAGTGGTTTAGTCTTCCATATTGGAAACCAATGATAAAGTCGGATGGCCTCGAAAGGCGCTCTATCGTTTCGCTCTTATCCCACTCCTCTCTTTGCATTTTCCGTGCGCTTCGAATTGAACAGTCCGAGGCTAAGAGCGAATTAATCCGTGTTGTTCCACTCCGACAAGAATTAGGCTCAATGCGAATTTTCTCGAACTGCCTCGATCGGTAGGCCGTTAAGACTTAAGAGAGGGGGGAGGCCTAAGAGCAATTTGATGGGGCGCTTATAGTCGCACCCTCATTCTCAAATCTCCCACAAACTCTCTCTCTCTCTCTCTCTCTCTCACTTGTTGCTCCTAACATCTCTAGAGCAGAATCAACTGTTCTTTCAAAGAGGACGCAGATAAAGAGAAGGTTGATGGTGGATCAAAGCACTCTAGTGAGAATTCTTATATAGATTTACTCAGACCAAGAATCGAAAAAGAAAAAGAGGAAACTTGAGTAAGTTCTTGCCTTCTCTATTGATTTCTCTTGTTAGATCGGGTAATTGAAAGAAAAATTTCTTCTATACACACTTATCATCTTTTAAGTTATTATTAATAATAATGTCCCTTTTACTGAGTATCATCATCATACTGAAATTCCTAAATCACAAGCATTGTCATGAGGAAGATGAAGATCTTCTTTTTATCCTCAATTAGGTTAACAATGGGTGTGGGGTATTTTTTGCAATTCTTAATCTCACCACAACAATTGATAGTGCTGGAATCATGGCCTTACCCAAAACCATGAAAGTCCTTGGATTAGCTATAGGACTTCTACTGTGAAGTGTGAATCCTGCTGGGAATTATACTAGAGATCAAGAAATGAAGTTTCCGTGCTCATGGAAATGAAAATATTTCGGCCATTTTGACTCAAATTTTTCGGCAGGCATGGAAATATTTCTGTCGACCCAAATATTTCTAAATTTAGTTCCTTGCTAGAGATTAGTGTCAAGTTGCTTATTAGATTTTATGTTCCTAACAGATTAGTGAAGGACAAAAAATGGAGAAGCAAAAGGGTAGAAAGACGATGAAAGAGCTTGACGGTGAGGCATGTAATTGGACTATAGCTTCTTCGTTCTTCTGCATTGTGATATTTGCTTTACTGGTTCGTGCTATAGTGTCATTGCATCCTTATTCAGGGGCTGGTGATGCCCCAAAATATGGAGATTATGAGGCACAAAGGCATTGGATGGAGATCACCCTTAATACTCCTGCTAAGAATTGGTACCGAAATAGCTCCTCTAATGATCTCAGCTATTGGGGACTTGATTATCCTCCTCTGACTGCTTACCAGAGTTATATTCATGGCCTATTTATGCACTACTTCTATCCTGAATCTGTTGCCCTCGTTACGTCGAGGGGACATGAAACTTCATTTGGGTGAGTAGTAACTATAAGAACATAGGCTTTTCCTCTCTCCACCATTGAAGTTATAAAAAAACAAATGGCACCCTTTCAACTTTTTCTGCAGAAAATTTCTTATGAGATGGACGGTTTTATCGTCGGATGCCCTCATCTTCTTCCCGGCTGTCATCTACTTTGTCATTGCGTACTATGCTAGTCGTGGCAAAAGCAAGCAACAAGACATGTCATGGCACCTTGCTGTGATCTTACTCTGTCCGTGTTTTATCCTAATTGATCATGGTCACTTTCAGGTAGATTCACAATATTTGTTTAAAATTCTTTTTATTTTTTTTCTGAAGAAAAATAACGTTTTAATTAAGTTCCTTTGTAGTACAACTGCATCAGCTTGGGCTTTACAGTTGGAGCAGTTGCTGCGATTTTCTTTAAGCATGAGTTGGTAGCTTGCTTCTTGTTTAGTCTCGCTCTCAATCACAAACAGGTTTGAGTTCTAAAACTGCTACTGCAACAATTCAACAGAGGTAGCTTCCTATCGAAACCCTGGCACAGAAGAAAGGGTGGTCAGAAACTTTGGTAGAAATGCAAGCGAAGCTAAAATTTTAATTAGTTGAGTAGTTTAAAATTCTAAATGAAGTTTTTGACTGTTTGTTTGATTAATGGCTCTCTATAGTGTGAATCTTACTTCGAAAGCCTACGAGTTCAACTAAAATGCTAAAATGGTAGTCACACATTCACAAGATAGTAACATTTAAGAAATTTTGTTATCATGGAATTATAGCTACTTCTTTAGAGTTCTTAGACATGTGACATTCGTATCTGCATAATGGAGTTTTAGTATGGAGCAGCATCCCTTATGTTTTCTCATTCCATGCCTTTATTAGAGATTGAATTTGTTTCTAGTTGTTTGAGGATGTTGACATCTATTTCTCTCTGATACACGAGTTTTAGATGGATATTAGATATACGAACGAAGGCAACATGTAGCTAGGTCACAAGTACATTCTCTTGCATTACTGCATTACTGTAGCTTTTTGTTTATGATTTACTTCTTCCAGTGATTTCACTTTTATATGTTGATTTTGGGATTTACTTGCAGATGAGTGCCTATTTCGCGCCTGCATTTTTCAGCCATCTACTGGGAAAATGCCTTCGGCGTCGAAATCCACTTCTCCAGGTCTTGAAACTAGGGCTGGTGGTCTTGGGAACTTTTATTCTTATCTGGTCGCCATATTTATATTCAGTGGACGCTGTTAAAGAGGTAAGCTCCAAGTGATAAAATTTCTCATTTTTCTTCTCTTTTCACATAAATTTAATAATGTAGTGAATTTCTTCATTGTATAGGTGTTATCCCGGCTAGCTCCTTTTGAACGAGGAATATACGAAGACTATGTGGCTAATTTTTGGTGTACCACTTCTGTCCTTATAAAATGGAAACGATTATTCAGTACACATATACTTAAGCTTTTCAGCTTAACTGCAACCTTGATATCTATTCTACCTTCCATGATTCATCAGATAAAAGCTCCAAGTGATCATGGTTTCCTCTACGCATTACTGAACAGTTCATTTTCATTCTACCTATTCTCGTTTCAAGGTATGTCTGTGTATCTATAAGTTTTCATCTCACTTGCTTTGCGGAAGAAAACCTAACCTTTGTGAATGATACTTTTTAATTTTTTTGTCAATTAAATGAACAGTTCATGAGAAGTCTATTTTGTTGCCTCTTCTACCTGCAAGCCTTTTGGCTCTAGAAGAACCTCTTCTGTTCAGGTGGTTGACGTACTTCGGATTACTCTCAATGTTCCCTCTACTTTGTCGAGACCATCTGATCCTACCATATATTGCTTTATCTATTCTCTTCTTTCTCATTTATTATTCGCCTGGTGGAGGAATATCTCTGAAACGTAATCATTCTGCAAGTCCCTGGAAAAAATCATTGATGGGTTTGCTTCTTATATCCTCTCTCCTACTCCATCTCATATACTTAACTCTTCGGCCTCCAGAGAAATACCCATTCCTCTTTGAGGCTCTCATCATGCTTCTCAGTTGCTCACAGTTCGTTTCCCTTGCTGCTTATTCCAACGTGAAGCAATGGAGATTGAAGCCTTCAAACTGGACAGAGGAGGCAAAGAAAGTTCTATAACCGTCTCCTAGAGTTACCACCGACAAGACTTTGATTGCCCAATTTGTTCTGTGTTTGTAGAACAATGCCCGAGATTTCTTCTTCTTGACTTTTTTCGTTCATACAAAGATACACCTTTCGGATGGTTGATCAGCAAGGTTGTTCACGCTCTTATGCTGTATTTGATGAATAACCTCCCCAACAAGACTGCGGGAAAAATTGTACTTCTTTTCTGCGGGAAATATTATACTTATTTTTCTTGTTGGGTTAATCCCAATTACAGTTTTGATTATAATTCTCGAATTTAATAGAAGCTTACGATATATCAACTCTCAATTATAAATACACTCGAGGAACTTATAAAAATGATTTTGTCTTGCTCTAGCCTACATGGTTTTAGTTACCAATTGTGTTAATCTCTTATGAATCTGAATCTGAAAACCCTGTGAAGTCTGATCGTGTAATGACAGCTTTTAGTTCACTCTTTTAACGGAGTTCACAATTTAAAAAAGAATAAATAATCTGAAAAAAAAAAAAACGATTCAATTCCATACGTTTGCTACAAATTTTCGATATTCTACAATATTTAGCGGAGCCACTGCATCTACAATAACCAAAACCAGAACAATGATCTAGCCATTGAAATTGCAGGCAGATTTAGGAGGGAATAGCAGATTTGGGAGGGATTCCCAAATTAATAGTTGGGAGGAATTAGTCTAAAAAGATTCAAGACTTTTTGTCTCTCACAACATTACCATAAATCTCCCTGGCACACTATTTCAACATAAAACATTATCTATTAAGCTACCCAATTATAGCCGTAAAGGTAAGATATTTGTATATGTTGTTGATACGATCTGACATATGAGTGAAAAAGGTAAAAAAATCGTCAATAGGAAGTGTTCCTATATATCTTTTATCTTATTTTTGATTTTTTTCTTGAAAATCTTTTATATTGCTTAATATGTCTTTTACCTTGTAGATATGTGATGTATTTCGATCAACTGTTAATACTTTTTAATTCTTTTTTTAGATGAAGATCCTGGACAGACGGTCGGTCGACGTTTCGTTTCCAACAAAAATAAGTAAGAATGAGAGGAGAGTAAATACTCTTGAAAGAAACGGTAAAAAAACAACCGTTTAAGTTGACTAACCAGAAAAGTACTGCCTTCTAGAGGACCATTTTGAGATGATGGACAAAAATGAGGGTCAAATACAAATTAAGTCCTTTAAAAACCTATTCATAAACCCTTGTTTTCTCGCCCAAGAGGGGTTTCAAATTTTTTCCAGACCCAGTCATTCTAACGAAGGAAGAACTATATATTCAAACTACTATTTGTTACAGAGAGGTTTCTGCGCCCTAGAAATGGCTTTCTGGGGTTAGTTCGTTTGTTCTGAATTTCATTCTTTACCTCAAAGTTTTGATCTTTTTTCTCTTGATTCTAAGAAAGTTATCTGATTTTCTTTTTCGTTCTCAGGAACAGAAGTAAAACCTGGAAAACCTTTCACTCATCGATTTGATCAGCAGAGAGGAAGACTTCACATCTCTCAGGTTCATATCAACACTTAAAAAAAAATCTCTCTTTCTCTCTCTCTCTGTACTTATCCCTATATAATACTCCATGTTTTGTAGTGTGGGTTTTGATAGGAAGTATGATTTTATATTGTAGGCAACTCTGGGTATTGGGTCACAAACACAGAAGAGCATAGTTCAGTGTAATATAGGAAATAAAAGTCCAGTTCTCTTATGTGCTTTATTGCCTGAAAAGACTGAATCTTGTCATTTGGCCCTTGAATTTGAGGAAGAAGAAGATGTAGTTTTTTCAGTTCTTGGCCCTCGAAGCGTACACCTTACTGGTTTCTACAATGGAACTCCTATCCGTGGACATGATGACGACTCGTATCCTTTGATTTATTTCTGAGTTTTATAGATTTTTCGTTAATACATTTTTACTTCGAACTTTGTTGTGTTATGTTATTTTGTTTGGCTTAATTTAGTTTTAAGCGAGTCTTATGGAGAAGATATTGCTCAAACTGATACTGATCGGTCATTTGATACTGAGGAAGATTATGATTCTGATTTCATAGACGATGGTGATCTTGAAATGTTCCCACCTTCATCGAATCGTAAGAGTGCAGGTATGAGGTATCCTTAATGAAACCACCCTTAACTAACTACCCACTTTTGTTATTATCTTCTTAAGTTATCAATTCATGATTCTCATATCAACACGAATATTTTTATTCAAGTTAGAATACAAGTTCTAATCAATCCAAGAAGAGCTTCCTCATTAGATAAATTAGAACAATCAACTGTTGAAATAATCTATTTTAAATTTTTCGTGCTTTTTGGTTCAGTTGAAATTGAGGAGATGCTAGATGATGAGAAACCTGCGAACGGTAAAGCAAATGGAGGGCGCAAACGTCTTAGGAAGAAGTACAGAATTAGTGATTCAGAGAGTGACGATGAAAAGCAAGTTGTTGTCAACGATAATGCAAGTAGCGCGGTTTTAGCAAGCGAAGACGATGACAGTCTGCCCATTTCTTCTATAACCAAGAAGAAGGATACTACTAAGACCAATGAACAAGGGAAATCTGAAAAGAAATCAACTAAGAAAAGC
>BEHA01014877.1:289399-328991 GCA_002897215.1 Eschscholzia californica subsp. californica
GAAAGAAAAGTCTAAGGAGAAAAAGTCTGATGCTGATGAAGTCAAGCCAAAGGTGGAAATGATTGTTGAAATGGATCAGGAGCCAGTTGAAGATGCACTCAAGGAGGAAAGACACAATGACAAGTAAGAATTGATGTTTATTTCATGTCCGAGTCTGTCAAATATTCGGGAGTGTCCTTATCCATGGTATCCTTATATTTACATATTTATATATGTAATAATCTATAACATATTTATATAGATCAGTCGACCCAAATCTATCTGTTTGAAAAGAAAAATCCAGATTTGCTGTTGTTGCTGCTCGAGCAGTTGGCTGATCTCTGTTTATCTCTTCTCATTTCCGCTGAAAGAAACAAGAGAAGGAACAATAGTAAGTTAGTAACCAGGTTACTCGGCGAGACAAATTACTCTTGACTCGCCTAGTAAGGGAACTCGACACGTATGAATACTCAGGGATGGGCCCAAGAGGATCCCCGTGTGGATCAACTTTTTTTTATTATTGTTATTATTATTTTAATCTTTCATGAGAACTATTGATCTTTCCTTATCCTTCATTGGCATTGCTCTCGTTTATTTGATGTAGTTTTAGTGAGAACTTCCATTGGTATAACAAAAGTAGCTTGCTCTGAATGGGAGATATATTTGTATGTTATGAACAGGAGTACTGAAAATGCTGATAATGTTGCCGATGGGAATCATAGTGAGGGGAAGAAAAAGAAAAAGAAGAAGAGTAAAGCACAAGAGAGTGATAAGAATACAAATGCGGAAGAAAAAGAAGAGCCGACAGTGAAGACTGAAGACAAGAAAGAAAAAGTAAAGCAATCAAAAGAGAAGACCTTTGCCAATGGTCTCAGTGAGGAGATCAAAATGGGCAAACCTGAAAGAAAAAGAGCTTCTCGTGGAAATAAGGTAAATTTATCTAGCTCATTTGATCTGGTAATGGCTGCAATTTATCTATTTGATGGTCAGATCCAAACTCCAAAGTTCATTCAATTGAAGTAGCTTTTACTGGTTTTCAGGTATCGGGAAGGTCGTGAAAGATGTAATGTTAGGGTTGATGGTCGTTACTTATTATACTACACCAACGGGTAATTTTGTTCACATTTTTGTTATTTTGCTGCACGAATCCTGAACTAGAGCAAATAGCAGCTTTATAGGAAAGGAAATTTTGGGAAATTGGAGAAAGATGTCGACGCATTCAGATAAATAATATCTATTTGCTCATCATCAGATTTTGTTGTCTGCATTACTTAAATTATTAGGACTAAACTTCTTCTTTATAAAGATCTATTATATTCATCAGATTTTGACACAGAAACTGCTTGATAATCGATATGGTTACCAAATAATGGATGCAACATTATGACTGTCAAAATCATGGAGAGTGTATACTTTAAGAACAGTCAGAATCTAAGAAAAGAAATCGACAAAAATCTATATAATAAAAGAAGATGGTATCCTTTCTAGAATATACCCTCCTCATGAATGGGCTAAGATTATCTCCCAAATTTATCTCTATAGGTTGAGATTAGCCCGACAGACACGGACCCTCGTATAATCATGAATGAGAGAGAAAGGGCAGAGCTACCATTTTTATGTACAATCACTAGAATAATAGATAAGGTTCTTTTTCGTCGCCTGAGACAAATGGGTCTTCCCCTTGCCTCCGGCAATATCTTCCACCAACAGAGGAATAGGGTTTCGGTGAAACAAACAGGAGGATGTAAAAGGGACATGGTTTTCCGTGACCAAAGGGGAGGATGTAAAAAAGGTGGTGGTGGATGATGGTGAAGAAAAAGATGATAGTTGATGGTGAATAAGAAGATGAAGATGTTTGACCACAGTAGGTGGTGGTGACTGTTTTTAGTCTTTGTATTAAATTAATTAAAATTCTATCATCCTCAGTGAGATTCTTCCACCATATATTAGTGTTCCGGAAGATGATTAGATACTGTCACTGTCACTAGAGATATGGTGCTCAGAAAGCTGACTCTGGACAAGCACTAATGCTTTAAAGGGAAGAAGGTTAACCGCACTCCTACTCTTGTAGTACAAATATCATTCCGCTAGTGATCGAATATGTTGCTTGTTACACAATAAGAGCATGAGTTCATAAGTTTCAAAAGCTTAGAGGTATCAGTACATATATGATTTTGAAACTGTGTTGCGGGCCAGCAAATGTTTTCCCATAACATTATAATGACGAAGTGATGGAATTCAAATTTTGTTCCTCTAAAAGCTAAAAACTTTGAAACAATGCCGATGCATTCGCTTCAGTGACAGCAACAACAGCAGCTGAAGATATTTTGGATTAGTCTTTCCTAAGCTCGACGTACTCACGTCTAATGCCTGCTGCATTTACGATCACGATTTCTACCCTGTCACCCTGTAGAAGTACATAGATTAAAAATGTTAAGACGAGGGAAACAGTGAAAGACACTAAGTATAAATAACGAAATACCAATTACTGCCCGTAATCTAAACAGGTTTGTGGTATCAAAGAAGAAACTTGACAACACATGCCAGCGAAAACAACATAAAAAAAAATCAAGAGGTTGGTTTTTTAAGTTTGGATTTTAGTTGCTTACGAGTTACGAGTATGTAATATAGTTCATATTGGATGAACGGAAAGTTAACTGAATTCATTTTCATTGAGCTTTTTAATTACCACAGTTTACCAACAAAGGATTTAGACAAACTGATTTAAACAATGCCGTATAAAAAAGAATCCGAAAGAAGAATAGAAGCATAGTTATACTAGCGAGCAGCAGGCCTTTACTCGTGAAACTACTGATTTCAGAACGCGTGGAAGGATAGTACACACTTCCACTTTTGAGACTTCTTGGTAAAATATCCAACAATCCCTCAAAGTATATCTACTATCGAAAGCATAATCTATACGAGATTTTAATTCATAATGTATACTTGACGCGGCATGCTCATGACTTTTCCTTATTGTCTCCAAAATTCTCGATGATTGTTATATCACCTGTGTTGTGGTATTGTGCCTATATGCTAATTAAATGCCTAGTAGAATCTCAAATATCGCAAACGATATGCGAAAGGGTAGCGAGAAACTTACAGTGTATATATCTCTTTCGGCTGCAGATGCAAAAACATCTTTTACCAAGTCAACAGCTTCAGACTCTGACAAGGGAGTTACAGCATCCTGTACATTTTAAGTAGCCAATTAGTTGAAATGGAATAATCTTTAGGATCAAAACAAAGGTCTAGATAGCAATATCAGTTTTACCTTGGCAGGTAATAAGAGAGGACTAGGCGACTTTAGTTGGTTATCCAAAACGGGAATGATCAGGGTAGAACCGGATCCCTGAGAGCTGTACCCAACCCTCTCATAGGATCCCACAGCATCATACGTGTAAACACAGCCTTTCCCTGAAAATTTGTTTTGTGAAAAGTATAAGAAAACTTGCAGATATACTCTGAAAAGTTAGATATCGGGTTTAAGGTAATTTACTCACCTTCATTGTCGAGGCCACCTAAAACGTTGAAAGCATAGTAAGGGAAGAAACGTTTGTAGTAGAGGGTATTAGAGAGAAGTTGACCCATTGCAGGGCAGCTCATCTGCTTCCCGTGTTGGTGCTGGTAGATCTAAACCACCACAAAGCAGATAAAGTAGCAACAATTGAGACTCTAGAAACAGATAAAAATCAATCTAAACAAGGTGTTAGATTTTGAATTTAAATATATTTGTTCATGGGACAGTGGCACGTTAAAACATACTCCCTCCTTCACCTCTAATATTATGGTTCTAACATGATTGGTAACGAGTTGGAATTAACATATTTTGAGGAGCCATCAATCGTAAATACTGTAAATTTTGACAATTATAAAGATGTGGAATTTGCGAGTCCAAAAGAAGTTGGAGTTTCTAGTCCAAGAACGATGTATCTGCTCGGGGTTCTTGCCACAGATGCATCCGGTGAGGAACTGTAATAACACTCTTTCCTTGGACTCGTTCTCATGTGTGTACTGTCGGTACTTCTACTTTCTTTTACGAATTAGTCGGCCTGTCTATTTCAAGATATCTCAGTTACTGGAGTAAGACCTTCAACTTTTTAGGCTCTAAAGTTATCCAAAAGAACCATCTATATATCCTTATTAATAATCTGACACTAACAAGAACTACATGATATGTCTAATAATCTTACACAGTTATATTGTGTGATAGGATCAAGTTAATTTGTTCTGGGTTTTACACTAAATATGGCTCTAGTTTATAGCATAGAATAAAGTACCTTTTTAGCCGCAATTTTGAACAGGGTAGAGCTGATTTTATAAACTATTATCTTCATCTTTTATTTATAAACTTGTACTTTTAACATGGAATATTCATGGCAATAGATACAAAAAATTCCAATTACAGTAATAGTATGTAAACTCATCGAAGTACTAAAAGATAAGCTTATTTTGAACGCAAAAAACTGTCGCAATTGTGTGCAAGACCTTTAACGCAAATGAACTTTCGATCACTAACCAAGTGTCTGGCCGATAAGGCTTTTTGTAGAGCTTTCACATCGGCCTGAAACCCAGAGGAAGACAACACACATTTGTCTGCCCTGAAATGTCAATAACATAGAATCATTACAACCATAGTAATCAAGTACCAACCCACATTATTGGTTCAATATTTATAAACCCTAAATTAGTTTGTAGTAAGATCAATAAGGTAAGTTCACTGTTCTCTGATTTCATATTATAATTACTACAAGTAATAAGATAGGAGTTCCTTCTCTTCTATTCAAATGACACATCAAAAAAAAAAAAAATACTATGACCCAATTTTTGTATTACAAATTTACAATCACAACCCCAGATAATGAACATAACTAAATCATAATAAAATCGAGGGTCAGTAATCATTCCATCAAAACAACAGAAAAAAATGGGGTTTTTATGCATTTTTTGGTCTAAATCACCAGTTCTAAACACAAGTTAGAGAGAGAGAGAGAGGGAGTACAATTGGCAAATTTTAGAGTAATCACGAGTGAGGATGCTGTAACCAGTTGACATCCGAGTATCAGCTGCAATAACACAGTAATCGGATCCTGCAATCGCCACACAAGTTCTGCAGAAAACAAACAAATCAAAACCCACTTACACTTAGAGAGAGAAAGATTCAGTCAAAAAGAGAGAGTGAAAGAGAAGAAGAGCTAACCCGCCATTGTTGTCGTAAGGGTTGAAGTTAGCTTGCTGCTTGTGAGACATGACGGGATCCAAAGAGAGAAGATGAGAGAATGGAGAAAGTAGGTCGAGGTTGAATTTCGTTCTTTTTGTATATGAAAATTGGGGATTGCTTTTAACTCAAGAAATGTGAAGACGGGTTAATAAGGTTGAGTGAGCTGCTAGTCCAGCCCTTTGAACCTAATTTAGACGGGTCATCCATGGTTTTTTTCCTTCCCTATTTGGGTGGGGCTAGTGGTGGGTTCACAACGACTAGAGTGCAGACGAGAAGAAAAATTATAGAAGAGACTGCGAAAGTAGACTATTCCAGACTTAAATAAGAATTAATCGTCCATCGATAATGAAAAAATCTATCAAAGAAGAGAAATAGACTTGACTCGAAAATGAAGACCATCGATGTCGTGTAGGTCTGGAGTAGACTTTGACTTGTAACATTTTCTAGTAATTCTTGCACCAGAAAAACTCACACACGTTTAGAAGTAATGTTGAAACAACACAACTCATTCACTGACATGTTGGGACTGCACACTGCGATCAAAATAGACCGGGGTGTGCCATGATTTTGGCCACAATAGCCCCCACAGGCACATTCCTAGAAAACCCTAACACAACCGTTACCAAAGTTGAAGTGTCATTACTAGCCACATTGGAACCCTATATGAAACACTCCCATTGTTGTAGGACACTTTTTTTTTTGTTAAAAGAAAATTGTTGCAGGATACTCTTGTTTTTTTTTGTTGAAACCGTTGTGGGATACTCTAGTAAAAGAAAATAGAGAGGCCATAAGAATTTTGTGAAATCTCTTATTCAAATTCATGTGAAGAGTTAATATGTTTCACATCACAAACTTTAATTTTGTAAGTTCAACAAAAAAAAAAAAAAATTAATTTTGTACAATCTTCTAAACCGTAACATTGAACCAACAAAATTCGAGGTGGTCTACCTCTACCCACACCTCCCGCACTAGGATCGAAGAGAAGTTTGGCCGGCCTACGACACAAACTTGTTCATGCTTCGACAAATACAATAGGTTCTTCTGGTGTACCAAAGCTACAAACCTTTTGACAAGCGTGCCGTGTCAACACAACTCGTTGCGAACCATAACTTGTATATAGATGAAACTCCAAATCATAAATAATCAAGAGTCCAAACTTTTTGGTTTGTTTTAAGATAGATCCAGCTTAATCTCTCAAGTACTTTCCTCTTCCTGGTCGGTACTTTCCTATTCTCTCAATTTCTTTTTTTTTTGTTGAAGTCCTATTCTCTCAACTTGGCGATAGAAAGTTAATACAGTACCAACGTCGGAGTAGTAATCTTGGTCATCGAGTAGAGTTCTACAGTGGGAAGAAAATACCTCAAACCCAGAACCCAGTGGTGGTGGCGGAGATAGTTAGTGTTCGACCAGTAATCTCTTTCTCTCTTTTAGTTTTTATCTCCTCTTTCTCGCTCTAAACGGGATCGGCGGTATTGGAAATACGAAATCGAAAACTTAGAGAGAGAAAGTGGTGGGGGGAAGATGGGGTTCGATCTGACGGTATGGTTGTTGGCCTTCTTTCTCCTCATCGCTCTTTTAGGCCTTCTCATCTACCAGGTTCTCCCTTCTCTCTCTTGTTTGGTATTATGTTTTGAAAGATTAGTTTGATCTTCTTGTTTATTTGAAATAGCTAAGTCATGTTGATTAGTTTGTATAATGGGTGGTTAGATTGGGTTGTTGTTGTTCTATCCTCGTTTGATTTTTTGAGGAAACTTAATTTAATTGGAAATTGTAAACATAGAATTTTCTTATTAGATGTGTGTGTGAAGTGATAATGTAGAATTAGAATTCAGGCAATGTCAGAAGCAAATTGTTATTGGGAAAGGGAAGTAAACAGTCACAGTCACACAAAACACAAGAAATTTACGTTGTTGTGCGAGACCTACTCCGCCGTGAACAATTACGTAATGGTTTTCACAATGAGTGAAGAACAAGATTACGGAAATCTTTTTAAGGGTTTTAGTATTTGTAACTCACTAAAACCCTAGCACGTACCCACTTCTAAGTTCTAACTCTGTCTCCAGTCTCCCCCAAAACCGATAACTGGACACACCCTTTACATTGATAACAACCCATTATAAGACATTAAGACTAGGGCAAACTTAAGTAAACATGTCAGCCCGAGATTTTGGAAATGGTTTCTCGGGTCGCAAACCGTTATTGATGCACTCTCAACACAAAATAATTGAAATGTCCCCTCTTTTTGTTTATGTCTTCATAAGTTCACTATCAAAAAAGAATTGTTCTAGTTCTTGCTTATAGTGCTTTTGATATAAAGATTTAGAGAGAATTTATTCGCAAGAGATGGTTTCATTGAACCCCTATGGAACTTTATCTATTAGATTCTACAAATTAGATGAGAATATTTCAACTTTAAGATGAAGCTGGTTTCCTGAAACTGAAACTGAAAATTACAATTTTATTAGTTTTCCTATTATATTGCAAGATGTGAACTAAAAGAGGTGAACTATATCACTAACTAACTTTAAAGTGTAAACCACAACTTAGCCATTTACTTGGGAATTTAATCGCAGGGACCACATGGAGTTTTTTTTTGTTTATTCGGTGTCGTTCCCACATCTTTAAGTATCCGTGTTTTTTTATATAGTCTGTATATATTATAATCAAGACATTTCATGTGCTGAAAAAAAATCATGGTGGCACGCTCACTGAGTGTGATTGCTAGTGACTACTAGATAGCCTGGTAGGTGTAAATATAATATGTACCTCATTCTTTGTTTGTGGCATGCCCGGGTACTCTTCAACTCATTGTTGCCTAGTGGGTATTTAATGGATTCATGGAATAAATTCAGAGAGATTCTTGTCGATATTTGAGGCAGCGTAATATGACTACCAAATTCACTTTTACCCATAAATTTAGTTCATTCAATTCAACCAACTAGTGGAACGATCCCCCAGCTTTCACCAGTAATGTGGAGCTTTAGCGATAGTTCCTCCTATCCACGAGTTGCTAGTGTAGTAGATAGGTTTATCCTCCATTTTTCATGCATATTCTGTACAGATAAGTTATCTAGGCACAAGTACAACCGTCTTTCCAAGCATAGGCTTATCCTCTTCCTAGTGTCGCTACTTGTTAAGACCAAAAAAATGAACTTTGTTCATTTTTTCATCTTATGTTGGTCGACTTGGCAATGATTGGCCTAACTTTTTTCCTTCTGCTGGGTTTAAGGGGCAGAAGTCCCTTTCCCATTGTACTTGCTCATGTCATTTGTATCTTTAAAGATCTGCCTTAGGTATGAAATATTGGTTCCTACTATAAAAACAAAAACGACAATAGTTCCACAGTACCTCGAAAATTACCTGTTTTAACGAAAGGGTCAATACTAGAATTGTTTGTGCATCGTGTATTATTTTTTGCACCTGCTTCTTTAGTTATTCCGTTTTCAGTATGCAATCAGGTAATCTAACTTGTGAAAGAATTTCTTGCAGCTCATGTGCTTAGCAGATTTGGAGTTTGATTATATCAACCCATACGATTCAGCTTCACGCGTAAACAGTGTGGTGTTGCCTGAATTTATTGCACAAGGAGTTCTGTGTTTTCTCTTTCTCATATCAGGGCATTGGGGTATGTTCTTGTTATGCACGCCGTGCCTATACTACAACGTGAGAGTGTAAGTCCTTTCCCTTTCATATTTCTGTCTGCATTTCCATGTAGAAACTAATCTGAACAATTAAAAATCTTATTAAAGAAAATGTAGTTTAATGAACTAATGAAAAATTTATGAATACAAAACATTTCTTATTTTAAAATTAAAAGTTAGCAGACATTCTCCATTATATAGAAACAGTTAAAGAGAACTTGAAATTGGAGAACCGGATTTGATTTTTTTTTTTTAAATTTTAGTGACTATTCAACTTTGATGTGTCTTATTACAATGTCGAGACATGAGAGTTTAGGATTTGTTTTGGCTCGTTTACAAAATATTGATGTTCTCATACCCTGGGAGCGGTGATTTAATGTGTTGTGCTTAAACCAATTCGTACTTAGGTCACACGAATTTAGCGAAATAGGGTGCACATAGTTGTAGTTCTTTACTTCTAAACGTGGCCACGTCAAACCAATCAACTAACTACGACTTGTTAATATGTTTGCATTTAAAGAGAGAAGATCAAAGTTTATCTTGCTTGAATCGCGAATAATCACGAAAACTCACTCCTTATCAAGCCGAGCCTCAATGATAGATTGGAGTGTTTCTCGTTTGTTTATGTGAACCTAGTTTACAAACTATAAAACTAGAGGAAATTAAGGAAACCTACAAACTATAAAACTAGAGGAAATTAAGGAAACCCAAGTTGAGAAATATCTACTTTCTGTAAAGATGTAATAAGCACTATCATAGAGAAGTTTTCAACAACCAAAAGACTAGAAAGTCTCCAAGTAAATGGGAGTTCATGGATTGACAAGGCAGTTTTAGATGCAATTACTTGTCTACTGGTAAAATGGTACTACTTGTCTACTGGTAAAATGGTACGGCTACTTATAAAAGATTTAATCCGATGCTTTCTTCTGATTATACAAATAGCAATTGTAATGGGCATCGATCAATAGCTACAAATTACCTGGCGATGATATGTTTATCCATTCTCCAGTTGGTGCAGACACCAACAAATATTGTGCGTCAATCTATATTCTTGGTATCTGAGATGTCTTGGCCTCTTGGGGTTCTTGACTCTTGTACAGTTGTACTAAAGAAATAAACCCATATCTCAGGCTATGGGCTAAATCATTTTCATTTTGTTATCATTTCTTTGATGGGTTTAATTTAAGTTCAATCCGTTGAGCATATTCTTTATAATTATTTTTCTAACCAATTTCTGGTTTGTTATTGTGATCAGGTACATGAGAAGGCACCATTTAGTAGATGTTACCGAGATCTTCAACCAGCTCAATTGGGAAAAGAAACAACGACTTGTTAAATTAGTTTATTTAGTTATCTTGCTCTTTCTCTCCCTCTTCTGGTACGTATAACAAGAGACATCCTGATTCTGAGAAGTTATTTCTTGAACTGTTAGATCTAATTTTTCTTTTTGTTTATACTCATTGTAGGATGATTTATAGTGTACTGGAAGATGATGAGTAACGAAACATTCCGCTTGCCTATTATCATCACATAAGTGTTACTCCTGTAAGTATGAAATGATTTTAAGCTTTCACTTTTGTTGTTAGAAGAAGGTGACTTAACAGTCCACTAGTTTGGGGGCAAAACAGTCTATTGGTCAAAATATGGGAGTCAAATAGACAAAATTTTCACGCTATGGAGTCAAATAAGAGTTAATTTTTAGGTCCCGTTTGTTGAGTAATCTCAAAAATCAACTGAAGTAGTTTTCAAGATGAGTTTTGAAACAAAATCCTTAAAAGAACCTGAAATCTGAAAACAGATGTATTTTGAGAGTTCGAGTCTCTGACAAAATTTTTTGCTAGTTTTAAAATTTTGAAACAGATTTTGATCGAGTACCCAGTATGTATGCTTACCGAGGTTGGTTTTCATTGTAGCAGAAACAACTTGGAAGGTCTCTTTACAAATCTTGGAGATCGGAGGTGTAGGCATCTCGAGGTCATCGGAAGGTTAATCAGATATCTGGTGCTCCTGCAGTTTCGTACCGTCCATACTAAGTTATTTGCTGATTTTCTTGTATAATTCTTAATCTTATGGTTCTCATTTTCTTCATCCTTTATTTAACCCTCTTTTTACTGTCTAAAGTTGTAAGGATGGTGAATTCATATTTTATGTTTAAATTTTGCATGGGCATCTTAATTGAAGAGATCTATGATTGGAAAAACAGTAATGTCATGTTTTAGCTAATTATGCTTCTTAGTTATCTCTCCTGAGGAAACTCATATTCCTGCTGGAGGCTCACTTTCTTAGCCCTAGGAGTAAGTCTGATTTCCCCTCCCTGCACATAGTGGTAGAGTTATGGCACTTCAATTGGGTTAGAGTTTTATTCCAATAGAAGTTGATATAATGCCTTAGAATGTGCACCAACACCATTCATTGACTGGTGTAAAAAGAATGTAACAATATAGATATTGCACATCAAAGAATAATTCGGCATATACCTAAGGTGTAAGACAACGATCTTAAGATTCTAGGTAGGGAGAAATTGTGGCGGATTCAAGATTTACTTCTGAAGGACTAAAACGAACAAAACTTGGATAAAATTTCGACAAAATTGTCCATAACTCGGAAATTGAAGAGGGGTAAAAAAATCGTTTAGACTGATAGCTATCTTATATATTCTTATCTAAAGGCTCTAATAAATCAGTCTATTGTCCTGCCAAGGTTATATGTTTAGGTAACCTTCCTCAAGCTTCCAATAGCCTACTTATTTTTCATTATGTTTTAGGTGCTTCGGATGGGATATCAGACTCTCAGACTAATTCTCACTCCAAAAATGCTAAATCACCTCCAAATTGGGACTAACCACAATGGTGATGTGGGCGTCTCCAATTGGTCAGGCCAACGGGAGAGACATACGACCCGACTAATCAGACCCAACCTAATCACCATTTCGCCTGTGTCGGCCCAAACTTCTGGGTCGTATCCTCTTCCCACCCCTACCAATAGCCAAATTAGGGTGCTTTCGGTCAAATTTGGATAAAACACCTGACCTGAGTCTCCAGTCCTTGTTTTGACTCTGGGACGGGTCGATCTATGTCTTTTTTATCCGTGCGGGCGCCAATAGATGTTTGGGGTCAAAGAAGATTGACCTTAGTCAATCTCCTTTTCGGGTGCTAACAGCAATTTTCGGGTGCTCTTAGCCTCACCCACTTTTTCCTTTGCGCAGGAGAAAGATAGGTACTTTCTTACGGTTCCTTGGACAGACTCGGAGTCTTCGACTTGCTCGACGCTTCTCCTTCAACCGGCGATCAATTCCGGCGAATCAATCAGGTAAGCATCATCTTCATAACATTCAAAGTTAACACAGTTTTCTCCTTCCACTAGTCTGTTCATACAGATGAAGTTTAGTTATTTATTCTATTGAATCTTCTTTTTTCTTCTGAGAATGATTCGTTAGGGTTTTTTCTGATTGATGTAATTTATTACTTCTTCCTTTATGAATTAGATTAACTACGAATGGGTAATTCCATTTACTATTTGTTGTTTTTGAAACACAGTGATGCAAAATTTGGAGAGGAATTTTGGGAATTTAGGATTACCAAGTTCACTCTAACTTAGGTTGTATAATATATAATGTTTTTGCCTTTACTAAAAGTTTTGAGATTTTAGAAGAATTAGTTTTTCAACATTATTATTAGTTAAGTTGTTTGATGAAATGCTAGAAGGAAGATTCTTTTACTAAATTGAAATGCTTAGAATAAATGTCTACAATCTTGAGTTTATTTAACCTAGCCAAGCTTGGAAAAGGGTAATGCTTGGTTCACCATAAGGCCAATAGAAAGGTTTGGCGAAAACAATTCTCCTTCTAAGTTTATCTCGCCTGTTCTTTTTTTCCCTACGGGAACGAAGTGATAGGTTTGTCTCCAATATGTCTTTCAATTCCCAGACAGATCTTGTCCCAAACTTAAGTTCTCACTGCCTCCTGGGTCATTAGACGAGACGGTCTCATACTCTCATTTAGTTAATGATTTATCATTTATCACTCCAAGGATAGCTCAACTGTGGTTGGGATGATGGGTGGTTTTGATCACCACCTTTAAAGTGTCAAGTGGATGAACTAAACCATACTCGATAACTATACTATTGTTCATGTCAAAGTTATCGCTTAAACTGTATTCCATATTCATGCTGCAACTTATTATACCTTTCCATTTTGTGGTCTCACAGAGTACTGTTGGGCTAACTAAAGTAAATCTTTTTTCATATCTTACACATAACCATTGTTTTCTTTTTGTTTGGTGTTTTACACATCTAAGAAATCGTTCCTATTTCTCCTCTTTCTTCGCAGTTCAGAAGGTTTACTCGAAAAATGGTGAATGCCACCAAAGGACTCTTAATCTCATGGTAAGTTGCATTAGTTAGAAAATGCTGCTTCATTCAAGAGAATGTGTTTTGATAAGCGCTAATCTTCATTAAACATCATATGCTACTGTCAACCGTCCCTTCTCTATCTTAGGAACTTATCAAGTTATATTCGTCATTACTTCCAACCATCTAGACCATATATCAATTCTAGATCACATTAATCTCTGGAAAGTTTGGTTTATGGAGGAAAGGATATTTTATTGGTTTTACTTTTTTTTTAAAAACATTATATCGCTCAGGGTTCTCTTTTTATATCCGAAAACAAATGAATTTTGTGAGACGAGAGAGTGAATGAGGAGGCCTTAATGGAAAACCTAATTGTCACTTGATTTATTTGTTGCAGTGACATACCGATGGCGCAGTTCATCATCAATATGAACGCTACTCTTCCTGCATCACAGAAGTTCATAATACATGTGTTAGACAGCACCCACCTATTTGTGCAACCCCACGTTACTGAAATGATCAGGAGCGCCATTTCCGAATTTAGAGACTTAAATTCTTACGAAAAGCCTGCTTAATCCCTATATGTTTTCTTTAATAAATTATTGTGAATTTTAGGAACAATAATGCTTATTTAGCATCATTTTATTTCTTCAGAAGCTAATGAAAAACGTGTGGAAAAAAATCGCAAGGAATATCTTTGCAGGGTATCTTAGGAATAATAATGCTACATTTACAAAGACATTCGAGTTCATCTTGGGAAGTTTCTTAGAGAGAGCTTGTACATGTGGGATAGCGTTTGGAAATTCAACTGTTACAATTTGTGCCAGGGGTAAACTCAACTACCAATTTAATTTGGGGGTGTATGCTCGATTATCAATTATAGCATGGGTAAGCTTTGAAAATATTTAGAAGTCTGTTTTGACTGGGTGGTAAAATATGTCTTTTTCTGGCATAGAACAAATATTTAGAAGTCTGTTTTGACTGGGTGGTAAAATATTATTTCACTGTCTTTGTTGAAGCAATGAGGCCCTAAAATATTTGTCTTCCATCTTCAATCTATTAGGGTAATCTCAATATTAGAGAAATAAGTAAATGTTGTTGATTGTGAGTGTAATTTAGAATTTTTTTCTGTAAGAAAATTCTGCAAGTTAAAATTCAATTTAGATCTGTAATATGATGTGGCTGTAGTTAAATTATAACAGACATCGAGGGGACATTTTGGTCTCGAGACACTTCAAATGAATTTACTTTATCACTTTTAACATTCAAACAAATAGAAATCAGGTATGCATATTTATGTTCAAAATGGCTAATTATTTGGTTACAAAACTAATTATGTTACATAAGCAAAGGAAGCAATTTTAGAGCATTATTATAGACACTAAAATTTGAGGATCTCTAATTTTTCACTAGGGTTTAGAGCATTATTTAGACTTTGACATATAGGACTGACAGAGACTTTTGTGAGTTTTGTATTGGAGATGCTCTTAACAAGACACTTAACAAAAACTTTCAAAACCTATGTGTCAAGTCTCATTGAGACTTTCCTAAATAGAGAAATAGATCAAATGCTCTGACTTTTTGTGTTTACAGTGGAGATCTTCGCAATAACTCCATTTGAGACACATGTTACCCCTAAATTTAATACGACAAGGGCAACACTTGTGATGTAGACGCAGCGGAAATATAAAAACGATAAATAAAGTAAACGAAGAACGGTAAAATAACTGAATAAACTTAATAAACTATAAACTTTGATTTGGTTTTCTCTTCAATCTGTCATAAACAAAGACTAGACTCCCTTTTATAGATTACTAGACTTTCCTAGATAAACACAAACTGGACTTTCCTAAATAATAGAAAGACGAAAAATAATGAAACTTCCTAAACCCAGATTCATTATGAATCATACTTAAATTAGGACTCTTATTAAACTGCTAATCTTTGGCCGACTAGGACATGTTCGTGTGGCCTTGTGGGGCCGTTTGGGATGCGTCTGCATCAGCTCCCCTTTCTCCAGAAGGTTCGCCCCGAACCTTTTCGATGAAGAAAACAATTTGATGCACCCGCATACGATGAGTTTTGCCATACCGATCCGTAATGCCCACTTTTCACGAAATTTCTTGGAAATACGTAGAAGACAATGATGGACTAGTGAACCCACTAGAATCCGGACCCTTTGACGCGCCAAGATTCGCAAAATCAACAATAGTGAAGAAATATCCAACAAATTGCGACATCGACCGTCATCTTTGAGTTTCAGGAAAGAAATCACAAATACGACCTTCTTTATTGGGAAAACAACAATGAATGTCGTCTTCAATTCCAATATGAAAACCACCTTGTTTCGTTTCATAACCACCTGAAATAACTGAACAAGGTGTCGACTATCTTCAAACCCGTAGAAGAAACTCGTAGAAGCATAACCAAGTGCGATTAAGATATCGATCTGGAAACATGTAGCGTTGATATGATACTCAAAAACTACCTTCCCATGTTCATCTTCGTGAATTTTATAAACCCGAACTCGATAATCACGTGGAAATTTAGTTACATTCCGAGCCCACATAGTTCTAAAATTTATATGTTTGACATAAGCTCTGCTTTTTCTAGAAGGTATTGTAGCAAAATTACCTATCGCATGAATATTTCTAAGAAATTCCTTATCGAACACATTAGAGACGTGAATGATCAGTTCCATCAATTTGAACACTTCAATAGAATTTGGTTTATCAATACCATGAATCCTCCCCAATACCAGAGTCATTGGCTTTCTTGTATCTACAAGATATAATTGACCCATACTAGCAACACAAAAACTAAACCCATCATAATTAAGCTCAAAAGTTTTTATCTTCTCACCAGGAACAATATGTGGTTGTAGATCTTGTATCATAACAAAAGATGGTTGCTGAAGATAACCTCTATTTGATGGATTACCCATTAACGTAACCCATAAATCTGATCCTTGAAAGATATTTCCAAAAGGAGAAACGCAAGAAGCCGAAGTTCGAGTTAGTGAAACTGTGAAGGCTCCTGGATCCCAAACAAAGTAAAGAATTTCTTCGTCGAGAGAAAAATCATAGTCTTCACTGAGCAAAGGAATGCCTTCTTTATACGATGATCCAGAATAGAAACTGTACGATTGATTCAAGGGTGTTGTGACCGAGCTTCTGTTATGAATATAGTGAGTACGTTTTTCTTCATGGTAGTTATAAATTAGCCTCAAATTTCCTCGCCCAACTTCTATGGTGTCATATTCACTTCCCTTGGAAGTATACATGGTGGAACTGGCAAAAAAATTAAGCCAATACTTTGGAGCAACCTTCTGGGATTTACCCAAGTATGCCTTAGCATAAGAATTTCCTAAGGGCAAAGAAACGTTGACTAAGGGTAATATTTTGGACTTGATTACGTTGTCGCTTGAATCCCGAAAAGTAACTAAGCCACTGATAACTTTTTCTTCCACCAAATTCGAAAGAATTTTGTTATGTTCAAAGTGAACGCCTTTATTGGTATCATCTTCTTCTATTATTTCTTTGTAGTTGGAATCATCTTTTTCACAATCTCCCTCTTCAACTTCTTCATGATCAACTTCTTCCACTTCTTTGTATTCTTCTTTTTCTTCTTCATGATTGAAAGATAAAATCGACGAGGAATATGGTTGACGTATTAATGTTATGAGGTCGTCACACATATCTTGAATCTTAGCTAAATCGGATAGTAGTGATTGAACCGTTTCGGCAGACGTCGTTTGTGGTGGCGGTGGTGGTGTATAAGAAGATGGAGGTGATGGTAAAAAAGAGTACGGAGGTGATGTATAAGAAGATGGAGGTGGTGGTGAATATGGTGGTGAGTACGTTAGTGGTATATACGAGGACGGAGGTGGTGTATAAGAGTAGTATGGATGTGAAGTTGTATAAGACAATGGTGGGGGTGGTGACGGCGATGATGAATACGGTGGTGAATTCGGTGGTGGTGAATGATTAGAGTACGGAGGTGGAGTATAAGAGTACGGTAGTGGTGTATAAGAGTACGGAGGTGGTGGTGATGGTGGTGGTTCGGTGTTTGTCGGATAATAGGAGGATGGAGGTTGCGATGAGTTTTCTCGTACGGTTTCTCCCGGATTCCAATGATAGTCGTACGAATTCTTATTCTCATACGCACATGATGCACATGAACATCGATTCGTTATCCCTTGATGAGTATAATCAGATTGAATATAATCATCTTGACGAATAGAATACGATCGATACGGATTTAACAAGTCTGGAAAAAA
Organism: Eschscholzia californica subsp. californica; assembly: GCA_002897215.1. Taxonomy (NCBI): domain Eukaryota; kingdom Viridiplantae; phylum Streptophyta; class Magnoliopsida; order Ranunculales; family Papaveraceae; genus Eschscholzia; species Eschscholzia californica. The sequence continues at coordinate 306,870 of BEHA01014877.1, forward strand.
TTTTCCAGAATCATTATCCAAAAACTTTGGTGGCTCTGAATACCACATGATGTAGACGCAGCGGAAATATAAAAACGATAAATAAAGTAAACGAAGAACGGTAAAATAACTGAATAAACTTAATAAACTATAAACTTTGATTTGGTTTTCTCTTCAATCTGTCATAAACAAAGACTGGACTCCCTTTTATAGATTACTAGACTTTCCTAGATAAACACAAACTGGGCTTTCCTAAATAATAGAAAGACGAAAAATAATGAAACTTCCTAAACCCAGATTCATTATGAATCATACTTAAATTAGGACTCTTATTAAACTGCTAATCTTTGGCCGACTAGGACATGTTCGTGTGGCCTTGTGGGGCCGTTTGGGATGCGTCTGCATCAACTTGTTACCCCTAAATTTAATACATTAAGAGCAACACATGTTACCCCTAAATTTAATACGACAAGAACAGTTACGAAATAAGATTTCCTATTTGATTGAAATCGAAAATTTGATGATTAGCATAATTGGAGATTATCAAGATGACACTTGAAAGTAAGAGTTTCTTTTAAAGATCTCTAAAATAACTACATCCACGTTACTTTAGAGCTTTGAAGTATTGTGTTTCGTTGGAGACTGTTCTTGAACAAAAACTTCAAAAACCTACGGGGTTTTCTGAACTTTAGAGTGAGCCTGTCATTAAAGATGGTCTTAATAACAAAAATAGTTGTGAGTGTCAAAAATTATAAAATAAAAAACAAGAATCGTCTAGACTTCGTAGGAAGCAATGTGAAAAATTCTCTCCTTGCAACCACTCTCACACAAATATTGATGTTTTAATAACACGTTGAAATTATGCAAAAACAAAGTTATTGTAACTGTTAACTTACTAGACATAAGTACTGGAGACAATATTTTTAATCAATAATAAGGGACCAGTATAAAAGTCCTATCCAAAGATTAATTTATTGTGTCTCACAAAAAGAAAGATAGAGAAATCTTTATGTCCAGAAAAGAAAATTAGATATTGGAGGAAATTGAACTTATGTCCCAAGAGTTTTAAAGGATGCCGATTTGGGTCATGTGTTACTCAAATATAAGCTAATAAGAGTTTCACAAACCTCAACAAAAAGATGAGATGGTATGCAAAACGTAAAGAAGATGATAGAGACCTGAAATTCTAATTAACACATGTAACATATTTGATCAACATTCAAGTTTCAGGATTCCTTAACTTCTTCATATGAACTTAACTATTAGTTGAGTACTTTGGACAGGGCCGTGCCTGAGAATCTAGAGGCCATGTGCGAAATTTGAATGTGGACCCGTCGTGCCATAAAGATTATAAAAAAAATATATAATGTAAGCTAATTTATGAGCCGGTAGATGAAAACATAAATGAACCCAATAATATTTTACAAAAAAGTAGTCATAGGAAAAAAAATCATTCTAAAATTTATTTTTATCGGAAATCTAGTCTAAGAATTCACAATCACCGGTAAGCAAAAAGATTTATTTATTCTACTTAAGACTTCAAATACAGTATAAGTTTATAACTATAAATGACATTGAAATTTTAAATTTTAATCGAACGTGTTGATCTTAATGTAATATCATATTAAATATGTAGTTTGTCATTTATTAAACAAACTACGGGCGGAACAAAAACTTTAAATAATAAAATGTTTAAGAAAAAGTGTAATGGAGTAAATAAATATTGATTTAATAGTTATACTCATAACCTCACAGAGGTGAACCCGCGTCAGCAGCATAGCACTCTCTTATCCTTACCAACTAAGCTATTGGCTTAGTAAACTAGGATATCGCTTTTATATAACCGTCTAGGCCACTATAAAAAGTAGGCCCTCCCCCAAGCACGACCCTGATTTTGGAGTGATATATTAGTACTAAGTGGGCTTTATAAGTTGTAGACTAATTTAAACTCCAAATTTTTGAATGAAAATTATAGGGAGTAATGAATTTTAGAATTATACTTCCTCTCTAAATTTCACCGTGAAAACCAAACGCCATCTCATATTCTCTAGTTAAGAATATATTTAATTATATTAGGATGAGGAATTGATTGCTTTCTGTATTTAAAAACAAATTTTCTCAAATCCGTTCCATTTATCATACCAAACAAAGTAATTAAATTTATTTACTTTAAAATATAATGTATACCCTCATGTACGCCCTTGTGCACCCCTCTTATCTTTCGCGAGTAATAGGACGGGACAATTGTATCATTTCACACCCTTTGAAAGGGTACAACGAGCTGAAGATATATAAACAACAAATCTTTTGGGATATTATGGAATGCTTTCACTTTAAATCACATGAGAACTACCATTCTTAGCTAGGATCAAAATATCAACTTGAACTTGAAGTCATTAAATTGTTTTGGATGTCTAAAAATGCTCCTCCACTAGCTTTAGTCCAATAAGATAGGCCATAATATATTTGCATACCAATTACCAACTACAAACTATTAGGGCTGAGAACAATCTTGCCCATTACAATGTCACCCATAAACATCAACTACTTTGTCTTGTGGTTAGCTATAGTAGTCGATAACAAATTTACTCATATAAGAGCTCTTACACATCCGAGAAATCAACAAAGTCTGGACATTTTTAAACTTGAAACTCTATTAAGATAGGTTTATATTTTTGAGTTAATTCCTATATGGCCTCCTACTTTGTGACCAGGTTCCTTTCTGGCTCCCAAATTTCTGTAAATTCAAATATGGCCCCCTATTTTCATGGAAATGTCATAACTACCCTTCCCATTAATATATTTTCAAAATAAAATTAAAAACAAAAACCTAAATTCCACCTCACTTCCCTCTCCACCACTCATCTCTCTCCACGTCACCTCTCTCCAACTCACCTCTCTCCAACTCACTTCTCTCTCTCTCTCCAAGTCAGCACTCTCATGAAGGTCGCCGGCTCTGACCTTCAAACTTAAAAAAAAAAAAAAAAAAAAATTTTTCACTCACCTCTCTCCAATCAGCACTCTCATGAAGGTCGCCGGCCGGGAAATTTTCCGGCCGGCGACCTTCATACTTAAAAAAAAAAAAAAATTTTTTTTTTTCACTCATCTCTCTCTCTCTCTAAAAATTCTGGCGAAGGGGGTTTCCCTACCACTGCACCTACTACAACCAAAGTTACCGAGCTTTTCTTCCCTGGAACTTCAGATGTCTTCACTTCAGAAGCGCAAAGTTTAAGATAGAGATTGTCTCCACCACCAGACTTTTGTTGAAGATTCAACAAAGCTCCATCCCATATTGAACACCCATTGCTTGCAAAAGCACAAGCCTTACACAAACATTTCTTTGTGCAAGCCGATTTGCATTCATCAGAACTCTGAACAACTGAAGTTTGAGGTTTAACGGGTAATACCACGTTTGAAATCGTTTGAAATGCATCTTTGTTTTGACATGCCAATGGTTTTTTTCTAACACACCCACCAGTCGAATCGCTAAGATTCCACTCTCTCAGAAGATTGTTCTTTGAAACCTTGTAAACAATCACATTTTAAAGTATCTTGATTACAAGTACCAAAAGATCCACAAATACCATAAACATCACATTGTGCTTTAGGTTGAGACAAGAACAAATTCCATTGTTGGTTGTAATCTGACCAAGTATACGTTTTGATTTGTCCAGATAAATCCAGAACTTCTCTAGTAATAATAGACTTATTATAATGAACTGTGAGAGACAGTTTTGGAATTGGATTCAAATCAATTGGCGGTTTAGATTGGCTATGGCTTATGGCAGTTTCCTAAATTGATGTAGGCGGTTTGGTTATGTTCATAGGCGGTTTCAAGGCAGTTTCTAATTGTGTGCCAATTGGGGTCGGTTTTACAAATTTCCCAAGCTATGCCCGGCTTATATTAATATATAAATAGGGGTCTTGGGTCCAATCTAAACACACCAACACAAGCAACAACAACTCTTCTTTAGAGAGAGCTAAAGAGAGAGAGCAAGTGAGAGAGAAATTTTTTGTTCATAGTTTTGAGCGGTGTTAAATTTCTCGGTCGTCGAAGATTTAGTATAGAAGGTTATTACTATACGGTACCATCTTGGGACGAACTTGCGGATTGTGTTAGTCGTCTTCATCTATCCTTCAATAAAGATTTCTTGTTCGCCCGAGGACGTAGGCTTTAAAGCCGAACCTCGTTAAATTCTGTTCGCATATTTGATTTTGGCTTAGTTTTTTGATTAATCTTCATAATCGGATCAGTTTCTAGGATAGGTTCGATAGCTTCCGCGACTTTCAGTTATAACATGAACAGAATAAGTGAAATAGCTCTCATTATCATTCGAAATGTAGCTGTTGGATGATCAAAACTTTGCCAAATAAGAGTAGTTGGGTTTGATTTATCTCTTAGAACAAGATTTCCATCATCACCAAGAACAGCTTCAGATGGATTTAAACTGTTTGATGAAATTTGGGTTGACCAAATTTTGGTTTTTGATTGATCAAAGATGACTAAATTACCATTTTCTAAGAATTTTAGCTTTGAAGAAGTTGAATTAGTGAGGGGTTTTTCTCTGTTTGCTACCCAAACTACAGTTTGATCTGGGATATTTTTGTACCAAGATTCCTATGTAGTATTTGAGAGAATTACCTGGTGTGAAGAAACCCATAACAAAGACTTCATCTTTAGATACAATTTGCTTGGTTGCAGTCTAGGGCCGGCCCTGGGCCCAAAGCAGACAAAGCGTCGCTTTGGGCCCCCAGTTTTAGGGGCCACATTGAGGAAGAATTAGTTAGGGGGTGCTTTTATAATTTCACACCAGGGACAAAAATTTGTAGAATGAGGGCCACACTAATGTTATTTAAGGGCGCAAAACAACTTGATTTGAACAATTTATGGGCCCCACAACAAAGGCTTTTGTACCCTTGTCAGTTCTCAGCCTCTCCTCTGTCCTGCTCGGTCTCCCACCCTTCTTCTAACTCTCCTGAGTAACTCATTCTTCCCTCCACTCCTCATCTCTTCCTCTCTTACATATTGAGATATAATAAATGTACTTTAGTATATTAATTTGTTTAATTTTCTTTGACTTCTTATTTTGATTTATTAGGTATACCCTTGTGATTTTATTGTCGTTAAGATTTAATGTTATCACTATCATCTTTATCAACATATCATTATCAATATCAATATTATTATAAATATAAATTTTTATTTTGGAAGTTTAATAGCAGTCATAATATAACAATACACAACACTATTTTCTTATGTAATCTGATTAACGACTCAAATTGACAAGGTTATTGTTACAAATATAGAAAGTTGCTACAAGGTCATCGCAAATACTGATTGACCCCTACCAACATCTCGCAGACTCATATTCCTCCCTCTTTCTTTTCTCTTGTTCATCTTTATGTTCGACACACACACACACATACACATCTCCCTCGCCAAAAAAAAACTAGAAGAGGGAGATAAGGGGATAAAGAAAAATACTATATTTAGTTGATCGTTGATGCTCTGTTATCATGTTGGTGATGGTGAAAAAGACGAAAATAAAAGGGAAGTTGTTTCGTAAAAAAGCGCAAAGAAAATTTAGCGATTCTCAAATGAAAAGTCATTTTCTCAAGCAGTCACAACCATTTTGCATACTTCTTCCAATCAGTTGCATACCTCTTGTAATCAGTTGCATACCTCTTGCAAACACTTAAAATGTTCGAAAAAATCTCTAAGGAGCAGAAGACTAGAAAAAAAAATTTAGGGATCATTTTTCACCAAATAAAAATTTATACGGAGTGTCGACCAAATTTCCTTTGTCAAAAATTATTTGAGAAGGTATACATCTAAAATTTGGGGGCCACATTTGTGAGTTTCGCTTCGGGCCACCAAAATGTCAGGACCGGCCCTGTAATGCAGTTAGAGAATCATCAACAGAGATGATATCAACTGCAATTGTGAAGTGGGTTTTTAGAAAAAAAAAAAAAAAAACAGTAGAAAGAGAAAGAAACCCCATGATTTGTTTCTGGTATCCATCTCTATGCATAATGAAAACAGAGAGAAGAGTAAATATATAATCTTTTTTGTGAAGAAATTGTGATGAGGAAGAGTCAAATTCAGTAACAGAGAGTTGGGTCTTCTTCCTCTATTATGTGGTGTTGGTTAATTATGAACAAGCGATTCCCCTATGTTATCTGTCTGGTCTTTAAAAGTCTTCTCTCTCTCTGTCTATCTATCTATCTATCTTCCCCTCTCTAATTTCCCTCTCTCGATTGGCTTCTTTATACAGGTTCATTTGAATTTATGAAATCTGACTAATTCAACTTAAATTTTATAGCTTAAGCTCATGAAATATCTAAAAGTTTTTCTTAATTGAATCCTTGGTTGGAGTTGTAAGAACTATAATATTCCACATCAGAGGTCAAGGATTCTGAGGCACACGCTGAACAATTCAAAAATAGAAAAGTACTATGTAAGTCATATCTCCTCTGTGTTCTGTTTTCTAGTTCTTACCAGGATAAACGTTACAACATTACTTAAAATAGTCCATCCAATTTTTTTCTTTTTTCTTTTTCACATTAAATTTCAATGACTATACAAGTTACGTATGCAGTCACGCAAATTATGTTGTTGAAAACATGTGAAAACTATGTCTAAACAAACTTATCAAACATGCCAACCTATTATACATGACATGTACCATTCATTTTATTCATAAATGCTATATAAAGTATGGTATAAGGGTCAACTTATTGTGTAGTAGAAAAAGGATGTAAAAATTAATTTAGTGTGCAATACAAAAAGAATAAAGGAAAAATGAATGAAAATTAGATGTTGGAGGAAACTAAATTCAAGTAATCTATGTCCATTAAAGCCAAAAATTTTGGTCAGTGGTATTTAAACAGCTCTAAATATTCGTGACCAAAGTTTCTGAAGTCGGCTACAATTACTTTACATTCTTCGGAAAACAAAGGAGAGAAAAAAATGAAAATAGATTAAGTAATTATATTTTCTTTTCAATGTTTAAATATTTATATGAAAATAGATTAAATACTATGGGGGAACGTGGATATAGATATAGAGGTGGGAGATAAAACTAGGGGTGTTTTTAAAAGGACACCCTTGAGGGAGTGAGGTGAGAGGGTAATCTATTATGTTGTTTATTTTTCTATATTAAATTTTAATAAAAAAAGTTGTGGTAGATGTATATTTTTTTGAAATTAAATTTTCCAATATTTATAAAATTTTGTTGTTTATATACAAACAAGCCAAATCACTTTTCATTTAGGTAAAATGAAATAGTTATAGGTAAAGTAAAACCAAGAAAAATCTAAACAACTAGTTACTAGGATTTGAATAGGTATTAGGTAGCATATTTAACACTTCATTTTTCATTCGATCTTTCTGAGCGGACCTTAATTTTCAGGAGGCAGGTGTGGTAGGGGAGAACCTTGGCCTATGAGTGGCACCATCTCTGGTAACAACATAAACCCTAGAATCACAACATAAGCCTTAGGAAGTAGGGTCCTTCGTATCAAGGATAAAGGATGACTTGAAAATTTTCTTTTTAGTAAATCTGGCTCAAAAACCTCAAAATCACTACAACCTAAATCATCTTTTAGGACCAAACTACAGGTAAGTAAGAAGAAACATAAGTTTAATACATATGGAAGTTCAGAAATAAAATAAGAACAGTATCAGCGAACGATCTCGGTCAGTCAGTAACCTGAAACTCGATAGAAAGACAAAGCAGACTGTTGGCAGCACCTTAAATTAATCTTCGGCCAAAGAAACGTTAATATCAGTAGTTGAATTCCTCGAGATATGTACGGACTGTAAAGAAGTCCAGTTATCACCACGGAAAGACGATGAAAAAGCTAGAGTTGATTTAGAGGTAGTCGGATTGTAATGTCCGTGAACACCATAGCTCTCATCCATTTCTGCAGTAGCAATAGGAATTGCAGCAGCAACTGGGGTTGCAGAAAATATAGACTCAGCTTTTGCCTTCTTCGGCTTTTGCTCCACTATAGTACTTGAGACGAAACTCCCCACCATAACCTGATTTACATACAAAACATAAAGCTAACAAGTATCACAAGCTATGTAACATGGACAATAAGCTCTACCCGCCAGCCTGAAAATTCGAACAATATGGATGTACACTGAAGATGTTGTAATCTTAGTTAGTACCCCCTTTATATCTTTTAGTTACACGCTAATTACTCTTTGGTCAACCACTGTTACATTATATACGGAAGACATTAATCTAGAGCGTTTTATCGTCTTAAGTCTCAAACAACCAAGATGTGAAGTACCTAATCTCACGTTATAACTTATATCCACTGAAGCAACTGCTAGCATCCAAAGCATATCTAAGTATCTACATTCTATCCAACAGGGTCAAAGAATATTAAGGAGTAGATCCATGTTTTATTGATCATCAGTCATTGGTGCGTTAGAGTTTAGATTATGCTATAAGCTAGAAGCTAGGCTTTGAACATCTTTGCTCACCATTTGCTTCATACTCATAAAAAACCATACCATGTTCAATTACTTTGAACCCCACAGTTTTTTTCTAAATTAAGCGGTCGGAACCAGCCCTGTGATCATCGTTTTAGAATGAAATATTCTTTTTTTTTAAAAATGATTTACACAATCAGACATCCTGATGAAAATCTCCTACAAATAGGCATGGTGCAAGGGTACTGAAAAGCTGGCTGCAGGTAAACTATCCCTATAACCTTAAGTTTTCTAGAAAAAGAAAATGTTAGCCACTTGGATCCACTTCTTTAGTGAATATCAAAGCAATAATTTGTATCCCAATTTTTCAGTGGTAGATTGAAAACGAGTGATTGAAGAATTTTATTTTTTCTGAGAAAACTTCGAACAAAAAAATGACAATTTTACCTGCACCGGAGTGGCAGCAACTAATAGGCCAGCAACTCCTCCCCCTACAACACGGCCATCCGGGCTTGCCAGAGAGACACTCATTCCACCAGATCGACTTCTTGTTCCTCCGTTCTCAGTAGGCACGAATGAACCAGACAAAGAGAGTATCTCAAAACGACCCTACGAGAAAAGTAATACAAGACAGATCAGGAAGAATTTCCTCGAGGACTTTGACAACCAGAAAATTGCACACAATTTTAAAACAATTGCAGGATCTATTTAAAAATGTAATATTATGATTTTAACTCTCAAGAATTGATTATCATGATTTAAAATTTAAAATTTAAAATTAGGAAAGCTCCAATAATGTGGTGAAGTCCATGAGAAAGTGAAATGTAATATTATGATTTTGCTCTCAAGTATTTATGTAATGATTCTAAATTAGGACGATTTCTAGTATCTAGTGAAATACTTCAATTGGTGAAACGCTAACCTTGAGTATGAAGACAAGTTCGTTATCAACCAAAAGTGTAAAATTATAATTATAGTTGTCAAGTATTGATATTATGATCTTCATTCTCGAGTAAGATACTATGTGTTGCCATTTGAGTATGAAGCCACATCTCAGTAACTTCACTGATTCACAGAACAAGGGAGTACAGTTCACAGAACTCGAGCCACTCCTACGACAAGAACCATTTTAGCTGTCTATAGGACTAAGATTCAATATTCTGATTTATGCCTAAGGATCATTTTGATTGAAGTCACATGGAATATGGGACCCGAATCTCTGTTAGCTATCTAGTGTTCTGGGAGGTTACTCAACCAAGACATTTTGCTATGGATACCACGAGAAGTCGTGTAGGATGCCATGTGCTGATAAACGGCTGCTTGTCGTCACGCAAATTATGCTATTGAAAACATGTTAAAACTATGCCCAAACAAACTTATTAAACATGCCGACTCATTATACATGACAATGTACAAATACAATATTTTTTATTCCTAACAAACTATATAAAATTCTCATGTAAGGGTTAACTTATTTGGGAGTAGAGAAAAGGTGTAAAGGTTAAGTTTGTGAGCAATACAAAAAGGATAAAGGAAAATGAAATGGAAGATAAAACTAAATAAGATGTCGGAGGAAACTAAATTCAACTGCATTTGTTTAAGAAGTCACCCTTCATATCTATATGAAGATAGATGGCGGTATTAAATAAAAGGAATCTGTGTACATTAGAACCAATATTTGGTGAAGTCTGCAACCACATAAAAAAAATGTAAGATTGATGTTTTAGGAGAAGATAAAAAATGTAAATATGGAGGTAGTGGTTGGCATTTGGTTGTGGTCAAATGTTTATTCTTAATTCTAAAATTAGGTTTTCCACTATCACCATCTATATGGTGAAGTTCTTCTTTGAAATAGTTCCTTTCGAAGTAAAACCAATTCATTTTTTTGTTCAATCTTTATGAGATTCATTTTTTTGTTCAATCTTTATGAGTCTGACCTTAATTTTCACGAGGCAGGAGTGGTAGTGGCTCTCTCCCATTACAACATAAACCCTAGAATCACAACATAAGCCCTAGGAAGTAGGATCCTTCGTATCAAGGATAACTCTTGACTTAAAATTTTTCTTTTTAGTAAATCTGGGCTCAAAAACCTCAATCACTACAACCTCAATCATCTTTTAGGACTAAACTACAGGTAAGTAAGAAGAAACATAAGTTTAATACATATGGAAGTTCGGAAATAAAATAAGAACAGCATCAGCGAACGATCTAGGTCTGTCAGTAACCTGAAACTCGATAGAAAGACAAAGCAGATGGTTGACAGCATCTTAAATTAATCTTCGGCCAAAGAAACGTTAATATCAGTAGTTGAATTCCTTGAGATATGTACGGACTGTAAAGAAGTCCAATTATCACCACGGAAAGACGATGAAGAAGCTAAAGTTGATTTTGAGGTAGTCGAATTGTAATGTCCACGAACACCATAACTCTCATCCATTTCTGCAGTAGCAATAGGAATTGCAGCAGCAACTGGGGTTGCAGAAAATATAGACTCAGCTTTTGCCTTCTTCGGCTTTTGCTCCACTATAGTACTTGAAACGAAACTTCCCACCACAACCTAATTTTACAAACAAAACATAAAGCTAACAAGTATCACAAGCTATGTAACGTGGACAATAAGCTCTACCCGCCAGCCTGAAAAATCGAACGATATGGATTGTACACTGATTATATTGTAATCTTAGTTAGTACGTCCTTTATATTTTTTAGTTACGGTAACTACTCTTGGGTCAACCCGTGTTACATTATATGCGGAAGACATTAATCTAGAGATCGTTTTATTATCATAACACGATTATGTGCAAACAACCAAGATGTGAAATACCTATCTCACGTTATAATTTATATCCACTGAAGCAACTGCTAGCATCCAAAGCATATCCAAGTATCTACATCCAACACGGTCAAAGAATACTAAGGAGTAGATCCATGTTTCTTAGATCATCAGTCATTGGTGCTTTAGATTATGCTAAGCTAGAAGCTAGGCTTTAAACATCTTTGCTCACCATTTACTTCATACTCGTAAAAAGATCATACCATGATGTTCAATTACTTTGAACCCCACAGTTTTTTTTCTTCTAAATTAAGCTTTTGGAACCAGCCCTACGATCATCGTTTTAGATTTTAGAATGAGATGATCTTTTCTAGAAAAATGATTTACACAATCAGACATCCTGACGAAAATCTCCTGCAAATAGGCATGGTGCAAGGGTACTGAAAAGCAGACCGCAGGTAAACTATCCCTATAGAGTATAGACTATAAGTTTTCTAGAAAAGGAATATGTTAACCAGTTGGATCCACTTTTTTAGTGAATATCACAGCAATAATTAGTATCCCAATTTTTCAGTGGTAGTTTGAAAACGAGTGACAGATTGAAGAGTTCTATTTTTGCTGAGAAAGCTTCGAACAAAAAATTACAATTTTACCTGCACCGGAGTGGCAGCAACTAATAGGCCAGCAACTCCTCCCCCTACAACACGGCCATCCGGGCTTGCCAGAGAGACACTCATTCCACCAGATCGACTTCTTGTTCCTCCGTTCTCAGTAGGCATGAATGAACCAGACAATGAGAGTATCTCAAAACGACCCTACGAGAAAAGTAATACAAGACAGATCAGGAAGATCTTCCTCGAGGACCTTGACAACCAGAAAATTGCACACAATCTTAAAACAATTGCAGGATCTATTTAAAAAATGCAATATTATGATTTTAACAGTATTGATATCATGATTTAAAATTTAAAATTAGGAAAGCCCCAATAATGTGGTGAAGTCCTTGAGAAAGTGAAATGTAATATTATGATTTTGCTCTCAAGTATTTATGTAATGATTCTAAATTAGGATGATTTCGAGTATCTAGTGAAGTACTTCAATGGTGAAACGCTAACCTTGAGTATGAAGACAAGTTCGTTATCAACCAAAAGTGTAAAATTATAATTATAGCTGTCAAGTATTGATATTATGAACTTCATTCTCGAGTAAGATACTATGTGTTGCCATTTGAGTATGAAGCCACATCTCAGTAACTTCACTAATTCACAGAACAAGGGAGTACAGTTCACAGTAGCAATTACCTAGGAAGTTGCTATCCAGAACTCGAGCCACTCCTACGACAAGAACCATTTTAGCTGTCTATAGGACTAAGATTTAATATTCTGATTTATGCCTAAGGATCATTTTGATTGAAGTCACATGGAAAATGGGACCCGAATCTCGGTTAGCTATCTAGTGTTCTGGGAGGTTACTCAACCAAGACATTTTCTATGGATACCACGAGAAGTCGTGTAGGATGCCATGTGCTGATAAATATTTTTTTCCCGAATCTTCTAATGCATGACTTCTTGAATTTAGCAATTCATTATATTGGCGTGATAGTTTTTATTTGTTTTCTGACAGAACAATCAAACAAAGAACCTATTTGAACTCAGGATGGTGATACCAAGATTATGTTCTTCCTTAATCATGTCGACCTCAGGATGGTAATGCCAAGGACCAAGCTCTACCACAGTATGAGGTGAACCGTAAAGCTGTAAGTTTAACCTAAAGAAATTAGACACCAAATTTGAGTTGTGGTCACATACAAATCAATGTCGATCCAGTGACAATAAAACATGACAAAACCAACAGTTGCATGAGATCCACTTAATTCGAAAGCAAAGACAATGGAAAAGAGACTCAAACCTCATATGTCAAAGTACCACCAGACGAATCAAACTGACGGAGTGTCACGTTAGAAATTGCACCATTAGCAGAAAGAATACAAATTGCTCGAGGCCCTTGTTGCGAAAATGATATGATCTTCATCGTGACATCCTATATGACAAAGCCAATTCAGTTCCGCAATAAAAATCACTTAACTAGTTTGAATTTACATTACCCTATTCTTACTACTTTCTCTATATTTTTTTCGAGCACATCTTCCTTCTTCATCTATATGGAAGAGTTATATATTTCTACTAGCCAACTATACCTTATAAATATATTGCAAATTTAGGAAAACAAAACAGAAAAAACAAGAAAGGCTGAGGAAAGGCGGTTAAAGTGTCAGCCTCGAGGCTTGCCTCAATTCTATGTCCGTTTAGGAATAGAGGCTAAAAGCTAAAAACAGACATACTTGGCTAATTTTTTTCAAGTTTTCTTGGATATACCTCGCCAGCTGCCACAGTGATGATATGGGGAGTGAAATTCGTACCGACGGAACATGGAACCAGCTCTCCTGCAAAAGGCATTCTAAACAAAATGAGAATCCTAATTGGAACGTTTCTCTTCTTAAAATTCAACCAATGATCAGGTAAAATAGGATGTAAAAAATCAACCAAAGGGTACCATATAATAATGCAATGTTAGTAAGAATTTGTTATTTCATTAACTCATACTTAAGCGTAAAACCTAACAATCCAGTCATTGGAAAAAGAAATCTAAGAGAGATGTATGTTTACCATTAGACATGGTCATTGCAAATTCAGAGGTGAGCTTCAGTATTTTATTGTACGTTATTCTTGTTAACGCAGTAGAACCTTAATTCAATAATGTGAGTTCTCGTCATCGATGATAAACTTTGGAAACTAAGATATATTAAAATGGATGAATTCAACTATGTTGCACTAAACTTGAAACAAGCTTAGATAAAAGGGGGAAGAAAGCAAAAGACTTAATATTGTAGAGATCATCCTTCATTTCAATCACAAAAATCATATCCTAAATCTTAACATGAAGGAGTTCAACCAGCACCATTCCCAATAATCAATTATCCCAAATTACCATCATCTATAAGCTTCTTCCATATTTTTCAAAACCTAATTTCGCTTCCTTAACCCATTGCCAGCAATCTAACATCCGTCCCAAAGTCCAATCCTCCCCTACGATAATAGTTAGTTCATTTAATTTGATCTTGGCTAACTTGATGGTTTCAGAATAAGAAGTGCTTCAGTAAATAGCGAAATCTTCCATAGCTTAGTTATATCTCAGTCAGGAACAGATTCAGGATCGAACGCCATGAAAAACAAAGGAAGACACAATTTTGAAGCTTCCGCTGTTAAACCAATATCATGGACTAATTTTCTACTATCCATTCCTTTCACACCCCACAAGACAAAAAAAAAAGGCGAAAACTTCCGAATCTTAATCAGATGAGGAAGATTCCCCATCTCTCATTGTCTCACACCAACCCCACAAAAGGCTCACTTCTTTTTCAGACAGCCATTCTACTACTAGATCTAGAGAGTGTGTGTGTGTGTGTGTGTGTGTGCAACTATGGAGGTCCCACATTAACTAGAACAGTCATCCTCAGATCCTCTAAAACCCTAATTCTAAATGTAAAACTGTAAGAAACCTAAAACAGAAAATTCAACCATAAAACAGGAACTAGAACCTCAAATTTCAACATACAGTACAAATCAAAATCAATCATCACAATCTCTAATCAAATTGATAATAACTAACTACACAGTTCATGATTTCAACTTTAGAACTATTAAAGCTAAAAGTAAATTTTATTGAGGTTTAAATTGAAAAACTTAAGTAAGAAATTGAACTTCATTGGTTACCTAAATTCTCCTCCATTTTAGGTCTTGGTTTGTTCAAAGAACCAGCTGGTCTTCCTCTACCCCTTTTCACAGAGGAGGAGGAGGAGAAGTCGACTCCGATTGAGGAAACCGGAGAAAAAACCAACGGAGCTGAAGAAGAAATCGGCATGGGGGATATCGGAAGTGAAACAGCTCCCTCCGGTGGTGCATATTTTCTAGGTCTCCCTCTCTTCTTCTTCGCAGACACTCCCGCCGAAGCCACACTCAGCGGTGTAGCCACTGTAGAAGTTGATCCCTGGTTAGGGTTTTCATTTCTGACTGATACATGAAAGTTGGAAGGAGAATCTTCTCCCATTACTGAACCTTCTCTAACTTCCATACATAAATTCTCCTAAAAACCCTAGAAATCAAAACTTAAACAACTCAGTTAACTACTTCAAACCTTTAAAATCGACAATCTTCTAACCCTAAAAACTAAAACTACAACAACAACAACAACAACAAAAATCAGTTGAAAGTTTTTAACCTAATTCAAGAACTACTATCTCTAAATTGAACTTCAAATAGTAGATTTTCTGACTCTAGACTGAAAACAAAATTCCCTAATCAACTATAAAGCTTTAATTGAGTACATGACTCACTTAATTTCTTAAAGACAGAAGAAAAATATTCAGCTTAATTTTGATTTTGATCTCAAAAAACACAAATAAAAATAAGATTTAAGTTGTCCATTTTGGATGCATTTTTTGAGAAAAAGAAAGTAAACATAAATTAAACAAATTATTTAAGAAATAATTATTTTCTAAAATATTATCAATTATTAAAAAATCAGAAATATACGTTTTTTAAGGGAAAATATTTCTTGATAAAATTATTGAAGTCCACCAAAATAAATAATTAAATAAGAGGTAATCATAGTTTAATCCAATAACTATATTATTTTTTAATTAATTATACGAAAGCTAAAATTTTCATTTTAATTCAACTTACTTTTTATTTTTATACATTTCCTTTCAATTAAAGCTGCCAAAGTTAAAAATGCAATAATTATTTGTCTTTTCTTGTGAATAAAATATCCTTTTTTAAAAAATATTAACATAAAATGTGATACGATGAGAGTGTAACAATTTCGAAATGGCCCATATTTATTACTGTCACAATGAAAAATTAATCTGGTAACACAAAAACTAGACATGTCATGTAAGTAAACACAACACCTTTAGAGAATTTACATTACACACAAATACAAATGGGAGGAATTCTATTTCGCACATAAATTGAAAATCTTAATTTAGGCATACATTAGGGTAAAAGAGACTTTGTTGAGTTTTGCTTTAGAGATGTTCTAAAAATCTTACGTGTCAAGTGTCAATTGAGACTATAATACCCTAAATTCTTTGTATTTCTCGAGATCCTAAAAGTAATTTCATGCGATACACATGTTACTCCAAAATTTAATATGAAAAAACTAATAACAAAAGAAGAATCTTCTTTTGTTTAAATCTAAAATTTGATGATTATGATACTTCAAAATTTTCAACCTCTCAAAATAAAACTTTAAAGTTAGAGTGTCTTCTTAAGGGTCTTTAAAATAACTACATCTACATCAATTTAGAACTTTAAATGTAGTATCTCATGGTTTTACTAGCAGAAATAAATATAGTGTCTCGTGGTTTTACTAGCAGAAATAGTTGAGAATAATGAAAAAATAAAAATAAATAGAATAACAAGAATAGTTGAGAGTTTGTATGAAGCAATGTGAAGAATTCTCCACCTTGCTACCACTCTCTCACACCAATATTTTGAGAACATGTCGAAATTATGTAAAAACAAACTTCTTGTATTTGTTAACTTATTACTAGGGACACTATTTTTGATCAAGTGACTAAATAACTTGAGTATAAAAGTCTCATCCAAAGAATAATTTTATTATGTAGTAGAAAAGGATAGAAAATCTTACAACAACAACAAAAAATGGATAGAGAAATTTTTATGTGAGAAAAGTCAATTAGATATTGGAGGAAATTAAACTTAAAATCTTGTACCATTGGATTTAACCTAAACTTTTCAGTAAATCCAATGAAAATATAGTTCATGTTCAACCCAAAAATTGTGTAAAGAATGGAGAGTTTCGAAAATTTAAATTCTTGCAAAAAAAGAAAATCTACAAAATATGGATAATATTTAAGAAGATAATTGTTTCTTAAATGAATTGTTTAATTTATGTTTATCTTTTTTTGTTAAAAAGTCAAATATTTGTTTCTTAAATGACTTGTTATATAATTATTGTTATTTTAGTAAATATAGCTACTCCTAGGGTGCTAGCAAGGGGTCGCACTTTCAACATATCTTTTGTAAAGAAGGATCTATCATACACAACATATCTTTTGCAAAAATCTACATAGTTTGCATAGTTCTTCATAACCATCCCAAGCATAAGAAAATATTTACATGCTTTTATAAAGACAGGCAAGAAGAGAATATGTGAAGGTATAAATCATTCCACTAAGGAAAGAAGGGAGAATTCAGTAACTAAAGTTTAAGCCAATTAGAATTGACCTACCTAACTAACCATCACAAATTCAAAAGAGAAGAAAAGATGGCAGCAGTAAAGAAACCAGTACAGGATATATCCTATCTAATCCTCATGCCCCACTACCAGAACTTCCCCTGAACCTTTAGCTATTATTAATAAGTGCATTGTGTTGTTGAAGGCAGAACAAAACCAGCTCTTCTCTCCTCAAAAGAGTACTCGATCTCCTCCTGAACCACCTCTTCTCTGCTATCTCCAAAAAGAACAGCAACCGGAAGCGGTGGAGCTGGTGTTACAGCTGTTTGCATTGGCACAGATAAGGTCGATGGAGTATTTGGAACTGGAATTTGCCTGTTTACAGGTGTTCTATTCTCTTCATCACATATAGAGGACAATTTCGAAGGTGTAGTTAATGGAGAATTGTAAATGGGAAGTGGTTTTCGGTATTTCCCGTTTTCTGCTTTGTTAAGATCTTCTAGAAGTTTTGCTGCGTTAGCCTTTGATGCAACGGCAGAAGAGACGGGAGAGAAGGGTTTCCGGGTCATGGGTGATCCGATTTCTCGGACATTTGTCGGATTGAAGGAGTGTTTTCTAACTGGGAGACCCATAATATCCAAACCTCTCCTACCTATTATGTCAAGAAATTTGATGAAAATAGTTAGAAGAAACATGATCCAGGCCTCAAATAGAGCAGTTGGTAATATAAAATGCTATAGGAAATATGAATATTAACCTGAAAATAAAGCTGCAAAACGAGGTTGGAGATAAAAAATGATATTAACCTGCAGATAAATTTGCAAAACCATCTTCTTGTAAGCGATCACCCTTTCGGGTTGCTTTAGGAGTGGGCTTTTGATCGGGTCTATGCATATGCAAGTTCGCTCCTCCAAGAGAAAGTCTTCTACTGCTTGCACCACCACCACCAGTTGAAGGTCTACTCGAATTTTTTTTGGTGCTTTGTGGTTTTGAAGGACTTGGTTTAGAGCCAAAGAGCACTTCCTGTTCTGCTATCAACTGACCCTGAAGTTTCTTTTGATCCTGCAATAGAGTAACAATATTTATAAGTCCTATTCGAGGACAGGAGTGGCTTTTTAAGGTGGATGGTGTCAACGTAGTGTGACACTAATTTGAGGACATAAAGTGGTAGTTTAAAATTTAGTATACCCTTTGTCTTTTACGTTCCTGCTCCTTTTCTTGCCTCAAAATGCTGTACTCTTCAAGCATTGAAAGAAGTGAGATCTGCATAGTGAGAAAAAAGAAGTATAATTCAGACAATCAAAGACGTCTACATCATTAAATCATGAGGAACCTTTTTATGAAGATGTAAATCCAGACAATTTGGTGTAGGCCTGTCCCGATATTTAAGGATTTAAGAACCTAAAGTTAATTATTTCGCTTAGCTACTTTTTCTTATGTACTCATTAATATAAGCAAAGTACAATCATGGCTGATCAATTCAGAAATACTGAATTAAATTACAGAATGTAATTTGCGCTTACCCCATCATATGTAAACTCGGTTCCTCGTTCATTTTCCCAAGCCGTGACTTTAGATGCCAATCCCTCGACCATTGCTGATCAAAGTGCATACAAACAAACATTACAAAAGCAATTTCTGGAAGTTCTTATATCAATTCAATAAACATGGCATAAATGATATAAGCAACTAATTGAGGTTTTGGAATACTCTAAACCCTCTCTGGGAGTTCTCCCTAATATAAGGGAATTTGAGGGAAAATGCCCACCTGGAAGCTTGTTAACTGCTGCGCGAGCTTTTTCAGCACGCTTCAGTGTAAGATGTGCACCTCTTCCGGCATTATAACGATTTTCGTCCTGAACAAAATTACAATGTCAGTGAAGCCAACAAACAGAAACAGAAGAAGTACATATCTCATGAGACAACTAACTCTATTATATTCCTCAAGCCACATCTCTTCCTCACACGCAGACATCCATTTTTCAACTCTTTCCAGTATATCTTTCCTGCTGAAAGCTTCCTCTTTGACTTTTGCAATTTGAAGCTCAATTTGTTCCAAAATGAAAGCAGGGTCTACAGTTCCTGCATAAGAAAGCATATATGTCTTATAGATAAAATAATCAGCAATCTGTAATTGCATCTTAGGAAAATAAATTTTACCTGATTCAATAGCCTCTATTGCATATTCCATTCCATGATCGGCTTCTGCAACCATGTGTGTCCGTCTACAAATTTCCTCTAACTCTGACCTCTTTTTCAAAACAAGCTCTTTCATCTTGCTCGATTTCAGCTCATCCAGCCTAGATACTTCTGCCTCGACCTGCATCATGAATTCATCCTCACATGAGAAACTATCAAGCACCAGAAACCAAACAAATGGACAATGTTTCTTAGTTTTGGGGTCTATGTTTGGGAACTCACATAATTAATGAAGTCAACTGATAGAGTGTTGGGCTCGGTAATTTCATGTTCTGAGGCAGCTATATTGCAGGTCACGTTCTGAAACATCTGCTGCTCCTCAACTGGTGTATCCATCAAATTCCATAGCTCCAACATAGTGGTGGCGAGATCTTGAAGCTGCATTAGTACAAGGTCAGCTTGAAGAGAACTGCTCAAACTAAATTTGAAGATCAGTTATCTATTATTAAAAGTTTTTTACTTTAAACTGCATATTTTCTGCATCCAAGCACATGTCATTTCCACCATAAGAGGAGAAGGAAATAGCCCCAAACATAAACTAAAATCAACAAATATATATATAGAACATACCCTCTGCATTCGTTGTCTCTTAACCTCTCGCAGTCCTTCAATTGCTGCAGCAAGCCTATCAATTGTGTTGCTACTTATGTTTTTTGCTCCTTCTGAACCATATAAACTGGGGTGGACCTCACTTACTACATGCTTGAAGTCCATGCCAAGTACCAAACACAGTGAGTTTAGAGAACTTAGATGGTCTAGGACTTGCATCATACGATTGCTCTGCGGGTAAACCAGAAAAGAATACTATCAATTTTGAAACCAAATGAAGAAACACAAGAGGATATACGAATCAAAGGTAAGAAAAAATAAATTCAAACCTTCTCCTGTTGTAGCGCTTGCAGTTGTCTGTGCAAATCTTCAAGCCTTTTTAAGGACAAATCTGATTCATCCAAAACTGACTTGGTATGCTTGTTTTCCTCTGGTGTTAATATCTCACTTGAGATTTTCTGAATTTCCTCCGTAACTTCAAGAAATTGATTCCTCCTGTCAAGTTTCCTCTTCCTCATCTCCTCTAGTTGTGGAATTATGGCCCTAAGCTCTTCCTTTAAGCTACAGGTCTTCTGTTCTGACTGAAGAAATAATGATAAATCAAAACTTTTAGTAGGTTAATGAAATCTCAAGTAGCAAAAAAGACCTCTAAAGTTAATTCAATCTTCAAATTGAATACCCAAATTTCAAGTCATTTGCTTATCAGATAAGTTCTTCTTTACGCCATTGCTTTTAGATAATTAGTTATACCCACCCACCTGTCTAATGTGAACTGGTCGCTCGCCCATAGATGAACAAATAGCTGCAAGCTCTGCTTCAGAATCGGCAATTGATTGTCTTAGCTGAGCTCTTGACTTGTTTGCTTGGTCTACTTTCCTTCTGTACACCTCTAGACATTCTTGTTCTAGCTCAAATAACATTCTATCCCTTTCAGCATCAGCTTCTCCAACTTCATCCCATATTATCTAACATAAGAGAAGTCATAACCAAAACTTCAATTTCCGTGAAAATCTTTGGCGAGAAGCGGTTGAAATTTGTTTAAATAGAAATGATACTATAATTTAGTTAACTAAAGGTCTGAAAGTAACCTGAAGTTCATATAAAAGAGTTCCACAAGTTGTTTCTGCTTGAATTAGCTGATCATTATGAATATTCGACATCTCGCCACTTTTAGTTCTCTGCAAAAATGATATATAATACTAAGATCATTCACAACGTAACAAGTAAAGAAGCGGAATAACTAGATAGTGAAATTGTCTAGGTTTTTCAACTAATTGAAACATTTGGTAAAATGAGATTTAAGCATCATTGGTTGAAAAAGTAGAAAAGAACCCTATTATGATCATCAAATCAGTAAAGAAGCGGAATAACTAGATAGTGAAATTGTCTAGGTTTTTCAACCAATTGAAACTTCTGGTAAAATGAGATTTAAGCATCATTGATTGAAAAAGTAGAGAAGAACCCTATTATGATCATCAAATCAGAAAATATTTTCAAACAATAAATTTCAATGGAAAGCATTCTCATCTGCAAGTTTAGCTATATGGTGTGTTTTCTAGAGAGAGAAAAAGAGCTCAAAGTACTTCAACCCTAAATTCGTTTCCTGGTAACAAACGAAGGGTGTCATGTCTTGGACAAGTTCTATTTCTGGGAGAAAACTAGGGTTCTTCACTTCCAAACCAAAACCAAGCTCCATACATATGAATTACTCAAAATGTTGGTTACTTGTACGAAATTGTGTTTATTACTCAAGAAAATTAGGGTTCCAAACATGCTAACAAAAAGCAAACAAGATTAATCTACCACTACTTATCTAATAAATTTAGGTTAGAAAGAACCCTAAATTCTAATATTTGATCACCGAAACAAGTGCACCAGAAATAACCCAATGCAAGTAAATACATATCAGGAAAAA
>BEHA01014877.1:329497-359439 GCA_002897215.1 Eschscholzia californica subsp. californica
CAATTTCTCTTCCTCTTCAATCCATATCTGTCGAACCCTTCATCCCACCAAGAAATTACAACATTCATTTGTGTGCATGTAAGAGTCGTGAAAGGGATGAAGTCTAGTTTTAAGAATTTTCAAAGGGCGCTTGCAGGAATGTAGAGGAGTGCCTTTGAAATTTACATTTCAAACACGAAAAAGAAAATTTTTGATGTGAGAATTTTGATTTGCTCTCCTATCTAAAGAAGATGAATTTCACACCAAGTATTTTTCACACTATCAAACGGACCCTTACTAGTAAATTTATGATTAGAAAAAGTGAGATGTTATATTCATCACTTTTGATGTATTGTGTAACTAAAAGCTGTTGGATAAGAAAATGAAATCTTAAGAAGAAGAGATGGGGAAAATCCAAGTGATTGTTACCTAAAGATTGTGTACTAATGTTGTTCTCAAATATCTTATGGATTGCTTGTTGTTAGGTAGATGATAATGATGAAGAAATACAATAATGAATTTGTTTTAGAAAGAAAAAGATGAAAGAAACTGAAGAGATTATGATGGCCTCATTGAAATAAAGCATATTTTGATGATCTTTTTTGTTCTTCTAGGGTTTTTTTTGTAAAAGGTTAGGAATGATTTCTTTTGTTAAATACCTCAATAGTTGGGGATCTCATTTCCGATTTTGGTTATCTTTAAGATTTAATTTCTATTGTTAACTAAAAGTTTATAGTTGGTTGAAAACCGACTTATTTAACTTAAATGTAGCGAAAGAGCATAGCAAAAGAGAAAAGTAGAGTGGTGAGTGATTGCAAATGAATTATTCTAAAAAAAGAGTACCACTACTTATAATGGTTGAGGGTTATCGATTTAGTGATGATTAACTGGTCGCGAATGGTGTTACTCTACAACGCTCGTATGCAGAAGGTGATCAAAGGATTGCGGTTGATGAGTTGATCTTTAAGATGATGTGTTGATCATCGATGATATCTGAAAATACGCACTAATTTGCACCTAGCAACTACTAAGATGTTGTCACATTCACCAACTATAGGTCGATGTTATGATGCTTGAAACATATATCCTAACATAGCCAGTACTCCATACCTGTCGACATGACAATTATTAGACATATGTTGTAGAAAGAACATCTAACCATAAGGACAGTTTTCACATAGGTAGGTAGCTGGTGTTTGCACGCGTTACGCGTGGAAGCCATCTCATGGGCGCAAGGCACAAAATTATCCCCTAACTAGTGGATGAATGCTCTATTAGGGTGTAACTCGTCTTCTACATGTGTACTACTAGGTAGCGCTAGGTGGATGTGGGCATGAGCCAACTACCAACTACTACGTGGGTATTTAGAGCATCTCCAATGGGACTCTCAATAAAAGAAACTCTAAAATTTCTAGTTGTCAAGTGTCAAAAAGTAAAACTCTGAGTGTCTCTTTCTTATGTGACCATTTCCAAACACTCT
This sequence comes from Eschscholzia californica subsp. californica, assembly GCA_002897215.1. Classification (NCBI taxonomy): domain Eukaryota; kingdom Viridiplantae; phylum Streptophyta; class Magnoliopsida; order Ranunculales; family Papaveraceae; genus Eschscholzia; species Eschscholzia californica. The sequence goes on from BEHA01014877.1 coordinate 330,957, forward strand.
TACAAAAAACTTTCTCTAATGTAGACTCTATAAAAGTCATGATTTTAAAGTAAATGGTTGAGGTGACACTTGGAGAAACTAGAGTAAACATTCTATAATAAATGCATCCACCTCATAATAGAGTGTCTAACAAAGTGTCTCATTATAAAAAATCTTTTAACAAAAATTTTAAAAAATCATATGTGAAACTTTACGTGTTAGAGTTTGAGTTTTCCATTGGAGATGCTCTTAGCTAGACCTAAAATGGAGAACGTAATGTAGTTCTATGATGAACGTTGTTCCGTGTTCCTATTGATAGGCATTGTGATATTATCTTAGTAAAGTAGGTGTCCTACTTGTGAGTTGTGACCTTTGTCTCCTCAGTCCTCTGAAATTTTAGAAACATTCAGTCGATACGAATTTTTTTTTTGCCCTGCTAAACAAATCACTTGGTAGAAGCAGCGCCTGCCGCCTGCTATCCACTTCGAAGGGCGCAAAACGGAGGTCGTCGCAACCTCTCAAAAAAACCTAGTGAGAGAAAATTAGGAGCATAGAACCACTCCAGGAGTGCAGATAACCAGATAAAATTTCCATAAATTTTTGGAAGAATTACCACTCCTAGTTAATTTCATACCAAATTCATCTGAATACCTTTTCATTTCAGTCAATTTCTACCAGTTTTCTCCCAATTTCATCTCTAAAACTACTAGGGATTTCAGGGAAACAATGGCCGCCGCTCAAACAGTTTCCGTCTTAGGTCTATCGACGTCTCCGTCTTTGCATTCCACAAAATGCGTTCGTTCTTCAAACTCTGTGGCATTTCCTCGAAATTTGAATTCAGACTGTGCAGTGAATTCTTTTCTAGGGCAAAGTATTTCGATTAGTCCCTCGAATTTATGGTCTTTAGGTACCAAAAGGAAAAGCTTGACTAATACAATTTTGTTTAGTCTTCCAACTGCGTAAGTTTTCTGAACTCAGATTACTCTTATTGGAAATTTCATTTTTGAATGTTGCTAAAACCTCTCTCTACCTCTCTTAATGCAGGTCACCAGAGAGAGATTCGACTGACACGGTTCCGAAGTAAGCAAGTTTATCAAATTCATTGTTGTTAGTATTACTTTTTTTTTTTTGTATCTTTTGATGTTATTCTGTCTAAATGAGTTGTGTTTATGATGGGTATTGGTTTTAGATGGTCTTCATCAGGGATAAAGTCGTTTGCTATGTCTGAATTGGAAGCGAGGAAGCTCAAGTACCCAAATACTGGTACTGAAGCTCTTCTTATGGGGATTTTGGTTGAGGGTTAGTGGTTTCTATCTCTATCACGTTTTATTTGTTGGCTTATAAAGTAATCGTTTTGCTAGAGTCTTGTTTGCATAGAAGATTTGAGTGGTATTAGTTTTGGGTGGAATGCAATTTTCGGAGTTAGGCCGATAAGGGAAGAAGATATAATGTAAAATTATTATCTCATATATTGCCGCTAGATTAAATGAAACGTGTGGTATGATACGATAGACCTCATCTAGTCTTCCTCAGAACTCCTTCAAATAGTTTAAGCAATTGGGTATGAAGCCAGGTCTTGGTTGGAGTAACAAAGGATGAGTAATCTGGCCCTAGACATATAAGGGTATGAAGGACGAGCTCGATATCTGGATCTGGAGCATGAGAGACTGAAATAGTAATGAATATTTCCTAAATTTTTCCGACACATTCACCCATAGTTAGGTTGTTCTTCCGGATCATTTGCAAGTGTAGATTGAATTTCTACTCTGGCGCAGTGTTCTAAGCAGAGGTAAGGGGACAACTCCCTTGAAGTCTGGAAACCGGGAGTTTGACATAGGATTCAGAAGCAGACAGCGGTGTTTAGCCAATTGATCACTGTTTGGTCTACTCCAGTCCATTGAAGGACTGCTAGTCTACTAGATTGGTTCATCAAGGTCTGTTTCTCGATTTCTTATGAAGGGAGGGGGTGGATTGATGGAAGATCAAAATGGGTGAAGAGGTCTTGGGATTTCATTATAGGAGGAACTTGCTTCTTCCATTTTAAGAAGTTTGTGTTATCAAGCTTGATCTACACTAAGGGAACTGCATTGGTTAGGGTAGGAAATGGGTAATGGTCATAGCAGCCACAGTTGAGATGACGGTCGACGGCGACAAAGAAACCTATGTTTGTCATACCATGAAAGAGTGTAAATCTTTGATATCGTTTTATGAAAGGACAGAGGGTATTTATAATGATTTGAATATATAGTTACATGACTTGGTCGTTGCCAAGACTCGAATTATCTCAAATATATTCTAATCTCTATCACTCAGTTGTGAACCTAGAAAGTTTAAACAATAGAGATCATGTTTCTTGGAATTCATGTTTCCCATGATTCATGTTTCTTCCGTCCAAACAAACTGCTAGAGTGCTTTGTATTTATTCATGTTTCTTCCCATGATTCATATTTCTTGACTATGTGTAGGAGTTTGGTGGTAAAGATATGATAGAAATATGTGGGGTCCATTTCTTCTAGGGGTTTTTGAAATAGAATCAAGTGGAAATTGAAGGAGATGCGATTGTTGTAAGCATGTAGTCAAAGAATTATCATGACATAAGTTGTAGCACATATTGGCCCAGGATTTTGCAGTCTGTTTGGTGGATCCTGAATTGTTGTCACAAGGCTTTTGTTGATTTACAGATCTATTTGAGCAACTTTTACATGGTGACTTTCTTGCTGAAAATTGGAATATAAACTCATAATAGTGAACTTGTTTATTTGAGGGAAAAGAATGAAATAAAGTAAGAAATGGGAAAGCTTTACCTCGGGGTTGCGATGAAAGGATACGTGAACAAGTACAATAACCTCCAAATAAGTTATCCTATGAAAAGTCATACACAGCGGCTTAATCTCTTCAATTTTAGAGGAGATATACCGGACGTTTTTGCTCATATCGTGCATGTTTGTACATGTTAGCACTAGAATCATTTCCTAAATAGTAGAGCAACGTAGAGACCCGACACCTAGGGTAGTGCAAGTTAGTAACTAAGCTCATAGCCACTTATCAATTGATCAAGGAGTACATTTCGTGTCAATTGAAGGTTTATACTTGTTATGCAGCCTAAACAATAGATAGCACATTCCTTGTTCTTTTATCAAAAATTGTTCTACATTGGAACCAATTATCCAACCTTTAATTTGAAGTCACTTCCTTACTGTCTTCAGGAACCAATTTTGCAGCAAAGTTCTTGCGTGCAAATGGCATTACTCTGTTGAAAGTACGAGAAGAATCTATCAAGTTACTTGGAAAATCCGATATGTACTATTTTAGCCCTGAGCATCCACCATTGTGTGAAGCAGCTCAAAGAGCACTCGATTGGGCTGTTGATGAGAAACTGAAATCTGGTAATATACTGATAATGTAGCTCTCTTGTGTCTCTATTATATGGTTTTCATATGTTAAAAGGCAGTACTTGCATTTTTTTTCTTGGCTCTGTGAACAACCAAACGTGTGATAATCGCTGGCATAGATTTAGGTTCATGTACACGCTAGTTAGACAGTTTCATGCTCCAGGCATATTATATGTAGTTGGCACCACAGGAAATTCTCAGACATCTCAGTTTCTTGTAGATACTGTGTTTTTCATTCCCACCACATGTAGCCAACAATTTGGATAACTCAGAAAATTTCCAGTTTCATCACTTAAGCCTGTAGAAGAAAGGAGATACAAATTTGACATTAATGAATGTCTTTAAGTGCCCATTCTTTTTCATGTCAAGTGATCGTGGCAGTTCATTTTCACCCATTTGATGGTTTTAGGAAAATAAATCAATAAGCCATTAGAACAAATGGGAATAGTTCTTCAATTTTGGGCTTAAAGTACATTCTTTAGGTTTGAAATCTTGAATATATTTATCCCAAGCAACAAAGCAAATGAAAATGTTAATGCTTAAAAGATTTGGTTAACCTTTTACCAATGTAGAAACTGCTTCTCTCCTAATCTTATTCTTGCACGTCAACCATATATTTTGCCTTATATCGATGTTTAGACCATCATGTTTTATCTACCAAAACTCGTCAAATATGCAGGTGAAAGTGGGGAAATAACCACAACTCATTTGCTTCTAGGCATTTGGTTAGAGAAAGAATCAGCAGGTTACAAGATAATGGCTTCTCTCGGATTTGACGATGAGAAAGCTAATGAACTCAAGAAATCTGTAAGTTACTAAAGCCTGGGCTCTTCTGGTGTAAGTACAATATTTCCTAGATCCTTAATATGGGTTGTGTTACTCGCAGGTAAATGAAGAATAAGAGCAGCGAAAATTTTCTCTTCATCTTCGTTGTCCTGAAAACCCTTGTAGAAAACGTCGAAAAGAAAAGATTTCGACGATTGAGTCTGGCAGATTTTTAATCTTATGAAAGTTTGCCAACGTTCTTATTGCAGTTATCTTTTCACTTTCCCAACAATTACTTGAAGATTGTAGAAGATGTTTTAGTGATAAAAAAGAAAGGGATCCAATTTGTACCAAAAACAGACTTTGAGTTCGTATTTAGGGAAATTAAATTCTGGTCTTTGCTAGAAAAGTTTGGCGAAATAAATAGCATATCACATTATCAGTAGTCTAAGTGATCATGGTTTCTTGACACTGCTAAGATGAAATGATTAAAGTTCCTCTTCGCGAGAGGCTCTATGGTCGTTGTTTTGTTTATAGTCTAATTTCTAGACTCCCAAGTCCCCCACTACAGTCAATTTTGATGAGATAATATACGTCGGAATAACCTGTACTTGTCCATTAGGGTTGGCTATGTCTAACTCGAACTTGTTGGTTGGGTTGTAGGTATTGCCGAGCTAAATGTGTTGCCTAAAAAAGCTTGCCTACTCTGAAAACATCTGAATCACTATAGCCGAGATTTCCCTAACATTTTTTTCATCGATATGGGATCATTACTCCTTTTGAAATGATTATTGATTTATGGAATATGTACGATATGCGGAATGGAAAGCGAACTATTATAGGATCTCGGGGTAAAATTCCTGCAGTCTTTTCTTATTTTTAAAGTATTGGTGAAAGTAAAGCAAGATATTGTTAATTATGTCTAAATAAAGTCTTTAATCCTTGTTATTAGCTGGTTTAATGAGGCTTTCCTTTTCTTATGGAATGATTAAAGTGAAAGACCTACTAATCACCTAATTAGATTCCCTAATTAACACTTAAAACTATTTCTTCCACTACCTTCTCACTTTGAATAAAATTTTGTTTTGTTTATATCTCTCTTATTTTCCTATTCCAAGTTGAAGTAGTGATTCCTATTAAACCCCAACAATTTTCAAAAGTCATTTAGAATATGTCTAAATCCATTATGGTATGATTAGTAATTTACTTTGAGATATTAGAAGAAAGTTTTGTTTAGCTCACATAACTAAACGTCGGTAGGGATGGAAGTAAAAATGCTATATGGGGAACTATACTCTATTAGATAGATCGGAGTTTCCTTTTTTTTTTTTGTTGAACTAATAGATCGGAGTTTCCTCAACAACAAAAAAGAAAAAAAGATAGATAGATTGGAGTTAGGGCTCGTTTGGTTCGTAGTGACATCCGGTGGAATTCCCAATCACATAGGAAAATAAAAAATATTGTTGTTTGGTTTGTCAAATTTCACGGAGATTTGGACTCCAACAGAATCCAATTTAACCAACTTGGCGTCCAAATAGGATCCCTCATCGCCCCTAGCATTTTTTTCTTGCGCTCAAACTCTTTCAACCTTACAAGTCTCAACTTAAATCTCTTTACTCCTAAATCGTTGAAATCCCAAACTAAAGGGTTCAGGAAAAGGTTTATCCATGGAAGACTTTTCCGATTGTAGGTTAAAAGAAAGATGCAATGAAAATGAGGACAATACTTTTCAAGAGGGATAAAAAGAGAAAAAACATATTAACTGTTACGTTTCATTAACGGAATCATAGTCATGGTAAATTAAATTATAAACTAGACAAAAATTGGGGTCAGAATTCAAGTCTGCCACAAGTTGGTGGCCAAATTGGAATTGACCCTTTTGACTTTAGAAGTGGTGGAAGCAGCTTCTATAGTTCTCAACAAGTATGTGTTTGGATGGTCCCATCCAAAAATTAGCTTTGTCTACATCAAGTGGAAGAAATTTCACACCTAAAAGCAAGCACCTTATTCGTATATACACTTCTCCTTTGCTTTTCATGCCCTACTTTCTCTTTATTCTCTTTCATTTAGTCTTTTCTTTTAAGTGCCCAAAGGATTTTTAGGTGGGATTAATTTTTTTTAGTTGAATATTGACCTAATTAAATTCCTTTAAATCTTTAGATATAATTTAGTTGGCATGTATTTTAGATCTGTATAGTGAGCTAAACAAAGATATACAAATCTATAGACTGTAACTATCTCATAATTGACACTCAGGTTGGGATGATATTCTAATCCAAATAAGAAAACGTATTTCGAATTTCGATGATTTTGGTATAGCTGATATGTCATTTGATTATCATATAGCACGATATTTAGATATATTTCGTCTTTTAGATCACTTTAACACTTTTCTGGTGATAGTTCAATGGTGAATATACCACCCAAATAGTAGTGAAGTTAGTCATGTGGCGAAAAACTAATCTACAATATAGAAGTAATGAAATTGGTGCTCTACACTAATGCTTGGACCTTCTTGTACTATTTAAGTCTAAGTATAAACCTTAACTTTATTTTGTAAATTAAAAATTCCTAATTAGTTGGATCCAATTAAAGGCCCCATCAATCAAAGTATTTGTTTGGGTGATGGGGAATTTTGAAAAAGAAACAATGAGATGTCAAGCAAAAAAAAGGTTTGGGAGATCCTTCAATTGGCCCAAGTGTTGGCATGGGTGGGCAAATTCCACCCATGTAAAATGCTTCATGTGGGCAAATAACTTTCGCCAAACCCACCCAATCAAGGGTTAGTTCACAAAGTCAAGTTCTAGTATGAATTGGTAGTCTCATCACTGTCATGGTAAAAAAAATATCCTTTCGATAATTTAGTTTCACTAAAAAACAATCCATCATCTTGACATTATCTACCGGTTTGTTTTCAAAATTCTCTATTCTGTCGACGTTATTAACATGTAAAGTTATATGTGATTGACACATTTGTTATAGAGAAAATTATGATTTTTTTCTATATATTAAATTTCGAAAGAAGATTTTTTTCTCTAGAAATAAGATAAACTATGACCGAACTCTTTTATAAGTCTAGGAAATGAGACTTATAGTAGACATAATTTAGGTAACAACTCCAACAAAAGAGTACTAATTTTATTATAGGATGTTTAAAGAACTACCTTTATTAGTTTATAAATAAGGACTTGGAAGCAATTGAATTTAACAAACACTTCTTGAGTTGTTCTTAAGGTGACAGACAAGGGATCCTGAAGTATCACCTAGTTTGTTCCTCTGTTTCTAGCTTACAATTCCTGTCTGGTTTAGTATATTAAAATGCTCCTACAAAAATGTAATTCTTTTTTTTTTTTTGCTTGTATACTTGAACAGTATCACAATCTTTCATTAAATTAAGGACTACTTCATTGGACCACTTAAAGGAAAGGAAGTGATTTTTCTTCTCTTTGAGTTACTTGTGGAGTCACTGGGAAGTCGAATCCTAGACAATTGATGATATAGTTTGTGGGTGATTTCCCTCTTGCTTAAAAAACTTAAAAGCAGTTGTTTTACTTGTACTGTAAAATGATTCAGTAAAAAAAATCTCTTTAAGAGATCAAATTACAAGACAAATTTGTTGATAGTTGTGAGTTCTAGAAGCCACAATATTAGGCCGCAATTTGGAAATTCCTCCTTTGCTTAGTAACCCTTCCGCCAAATTCTCTTTGTACCCCTGTCTACGACGTCGATCCCATAAAGGAGAATTTTAAAAAAGAATTAAGTAGTATATCAAGTGATGGGATGAATCAAAAATATGTTTTTTAGGAGTAGCATTAAAACCAAGAATAGTAAGATAATTGGTCTCAGGAGAGGGACAAGTCAGCAGATATTTTATCAAGTCCCAAATCACTCTTGGATTTAACAAAGATTTGTTGGTAAAACCCTAGTTGAGAAAAAAATGTGATTCAGACCCTCTTCCCCAAACCACCCAATACACTGAATAGTACTTATTGTTCATGCATCACCCAAAATCTGAAATGTTTAAACATTTGAAGATATGGTTGGATGTTTTGGGGGTACCTTTGTTCTATTTGTTGGATATCGGTTAAGGTTTGGTCCCATACAAAAGATTCACAAATATAATGAGATTTTATAAAAAAAAAAAAATGGTAGTGTATTAGTTTCTTTTATTTCATTTTAGATACAAAATCTTAATCGACCGTCCCAAGTAAGATTTAAGGCCGTTAGTTAGGATTTTTTTTCTTCTATTTAAGTAATTAGAAAATTAAATTGTTTATTAGGTGTGACGTCCTAAGCCTTACCAATAATCCATATTGTCCCGTTTTTAGATACTCGGATCTATGCCCAACAATTAAGAGATTTTGTTCTTCACAAAAACTCACAAGTCCATCTAAAAAATTTGAAACTTATTAAGCTTGAGCAAACACCTATAACATAGACTCGTCACTTTTCTGAGCGATGTGAGACTATCACAACGTCGCCGAGGGTTGGAGATTGTGATAGTCACACATTGTTTGCGAGAGAATCTGAAGCCTATGCTTAGCAGCTTAGGTGTATGCTCAAGTAAGTGTCAAGACCTTTTGGATGTCTTTGTGGAGCCTTCGCCATCCAGTATCTCTGGGCTTAGACATGGGAGATCAATATCGACTATTGCTAAGACTTAGGGTGTCGTACTAGAAGAATATCTTTATTTCCCTAAAAAATTACAGGTTAGTTGTCGTGTACAAGTTTATGGCCATTGCTTTCACTGTTTTTGAGATCTACATATGCAAATCTTCATAAACTATGAAAATTGAACAACAAAAAGATGGTAGAAGATTGCATTATTGAGTTTCATCATTTCATCAATCATTTCAAAACAACTTTCATGGAGTTAACTATATTAGAACCATACTATTTTTATTAGATAAAATAAACTTTGTGATTAAAGCAAACCACCAAAATAGGTTTTCAATTATCTTCTTAAAGGGGCCACAAAAAAAGGTTGGCAAGATTTTAAAATGTATCCTACCTCTTGGATGCAATAGAAGCATACAGTATACATGTTGTAGTTACATGGTTATCCTCTTTGCCATTATTCAATTTAAAGTGTAAAGTAATCTTTAAAAAATCATAAAAAGAACATTTATTAAATATAAAAAGTGTAACCTATATAATATCTAGGTGATTTTTTCGCCTAAAATGAGCTTAGGTTAAAACAATCCCACATACGGAAAAAAAAAATTAAGTTTGAATTGGAAGTCCCTCATCCGGCAACCCTACTGGAATCGAATATTTAGGAGCTCTCAAAAATTTAGAGGCTCCGAAAACAGGGAGTTCTCATTTGGGAGCCGATATTGGGTTTGCTCTTAAGCTTAGCCTAGTTGGCTTTATAAAAGATAGAAAAAAAGACAACAAGATGTCAACAACCCATCAAACTCTAGCTTTCACTCTTCTCTCAATTGACTAAATTTTTTGTAAAAGCTTTCAACATACCACGAGCTCTCACCTGCATCTCCAAACTCTTTCATTTATCCTTATCTCTCTCTCTCTCCCTCTCCCTCTCTCTCTCCACAATTCCATCCATCTCCATACTTCAATTATTTCTCTGTCTCCCCCACCCTCCACTCCACCCACCTTATTTTCTTCCCAACCTCATATCTCAATCAACAAACACTACAACTCTCATAAATTTCCATCAACTTGTTCAATTCTTCATCTTAATCTTCACTTTTGAATTCATTTCAAATACTAGCTATGGTACTTGAAACACTGCTAATTAAGGTCAAAAATGTAATCTCACACCGTTCCGATACCGTTCGAACAATTTCAACAACAAATAACAAGAAGATAATCATCAAGAAGTCTCATCATATTGGTGTTTTAGCATTTGAGATTGCTTCTCTAATGTCTAAGCTTCTTCAATTATGGCAATCTCTCTCTGATAAAAACATAATTCAACTTAGAAATGAATCCATTTCTCTTGAAGGTGTTCATAAAATCATCTCTAATGATGAAACCTTTCTTCTTAGTTTAGCTTGTGCTGAAGTAGTAGAAAATTTAAGATCCATTTCTACTTATGTTTCTAGGCTTGGTAAAAACTGTGTTGATTCGAGTCTTCGAAATTTCGACTCATTGTTTGAAGAATTCGCTAATACGGGTCAAGATCTTCATGGTTGGGTATTAAGTTCTAAAGAGATGGAGAATAAACAAAAGAAGATCGATCGATATGTCTCATTAACAACTAGTCTTTATAGAGAAATGGATGAACTTTCAGAGATCGAAAGTGCTTTTCGAAAAGTACTAAAATGTAGTGATAATGAAGCTTTAATCAAAGAGAAGAAAATTAGTGATCTTCAACAAAGAGTTTTTTGGATTAAACAAGAAGTGAAACATCTCAAAGATAGTTCATTATGGAACAAAAATATTGATTCAATTACAAAATTACTTGCAAGATCAGTCTTTACTTGTTTATCAAGAATCAAACTTGTTTTCGGTATCGGTCAAGGACCCATTATATATGATTCATTACCACGAAGTTCATCGGTTTCGGCTGCCATTTATCCTTCTGAAAATACTTGTGAAGGTAAGTTCATGTCAAGTCCATTAATGGAGAAGAAAGATGATTTAAACCTAGGGTTCTTCGAGTCGAATTCGAATCTACTAAAACCTCCACCAAGTACATTAGGAGCAGTGGGATTAGCTCTACATTATGGTAATTTGATTATAGTGATAGAAAAGATGATAAGATCACCACATTTAGTAGGTATTGATGCAAGAGATGATCTTTATAGTATGTTACCAACTAGTATTAGGGTTTCATTAAGGAGAAGACTAAAAGGAGTTGGATTTTCGGCGAGTGATTCGGCACTTGCAAGTGAATGGAGAGAAGCTTTAATGAAGATTTTAAGTTGGTTATCACCATTAGCTCATAATATGATCAAATGGCAAAATGAAAGAAGCTTTGAACAACAAAATTTGAATAATCAAAATAATGTTCTTCTTTTACAGACATTATATTTCGCGAATCAGTCGAAGACAGAAGCAGCTATTACTGAACTTCTTGTCGGTTTGAATTATATTTGGAGGTTTGAGAGAGAGATGAATGCTAAGGCATTATTGCAATGCTCAAACATTAATGGGTTCTTGAGTTCTTGTTGAAGGATGATTAGCCATTCTTAATTTCTTGTGATAGTTTGATTAGATTGAGCTTTTTATTGCTTGATTTCGAGTAGGAGAGTTTGGCTTGTGATTAACCTAGAATTATGTATACTAAATTGATGGTAAATAACATAAATGAGTAATTTTGTTTCCTTCTCGTATGATTTATGGTCTTAGAGTCATTTGTTCATCTAATTACGCGTAATTAAGCAATTATGCAAAGGGTAGAAGGCAAACAAATAAAAATAAAATAGTACAAAGCTAGGAGCCAAATCCAACTTGGCTCCAAGTACATATGACCACAAATAATTTAGAAATCAAACGAGTTGTACTTGTTATAAACCTAGAATAAGAAATAGACATCGAACTTAATTCAAATTATTGTTCGTATAGTTATACGATTATAATGCAGATGAGGAGGAATCTTGATCTCAGTTGTCAAAATCATGATTCAAATTAAGACATCGTAAGGAATGAAAGGACACCTCTTTGATTCCATATGTGAACTTCAATTCAATGACTACATCAAACAACTTAAGAACTCAAAATTAAAATATATTTAATCAAATTAGTTCGATTTGATTCATCATACTATTAAATACTTTTAACTTTGTTTATATATTATTTGTCTTGGAATCTAAAAACATAATTCATCATATCTTTGAAGAATAAATGAAAAATGACAACTCTAGTACTAATCAACCCACATGCCCTAACATGTTCTTATCAATGGTGAAGTGATCTGGTTCTCTTTTTCTTTTATTCTCTTGATTCAATTTAAGGATTCAACAAACTAATTTTTATGTAATTTAAACATAAATTTATAAATGTCAAAAGGAGCAAGTTAGATCTGACTCATGAACTCTCAGATTTCTCCCACGATACGTCATGCCCAAGCCCAATCGAGATGCTGGCTAGCTGACAAACACTGACCCACGCCCAATTCAAATGTATATGGAGGAGAGAGACAAGAGTTACCAGTTATTTGGGGCTCTCATAAAAGACGTAAACCTTCAAGATACTAGGAATTGTCTCTGTAACTGGATACTGCATCATCTCCTCATCTATGATAACAAAATCGAGCCCCAAGACCTGTAAGGAGGAAAAAAGAAGAGAAGTTAACGTGTAAGTTGCTATAATCAAAAGAAAAAATGGAAATTCTGACTGTGTAGAAAAGTATAGGACACTACAATATATATATACGTGTATGCGAAAGAATGCAACTTATCAATAAACCCAAAGAGATTACTTTAATAAAGAAATACTGAGCAGTAAAAAATGAAAAGATGGTGTCACTGAACAGCTATATATGTACCTTTAAGTCGATCTCACAGAAGCAAATTTCGGGCGTACTCAATTGGCTGCCACAAACTATACAATATTGGCTGCCACTCAATATAATAACACGATCTCTTGGATTTCAACTATATTGGAATATAATCAGTGTAGATGCTCAAAGATACACATATCTTTCATGAGATGCATAGGTTGCGTCTATGGTTATTGAAAATGTGAAGATATTACTGGAGAAGATGATAGCATCTTTATAAGGCTTGTGGACCTTATTGTCCATGAGTTCTTCAACAAACTGTTGTGGGTTTCAAATGTTAAAGCTCTACAAACATATAAGAAGTGAAAGGATGGGTTCGAAGAAAATCACCTTCACAGCATGTGTTCATTGTCGCGTAACGAGTAAGGAAATGAAGTGGGTTTGAAACAAGAAGACTTATAGGTTCTTGATTAATAGAAATAAATAGCTTCCTCTTCATTGGGAACAAATGAATCGTCTCGATAAGATTCACATCTTGTGTCCATATGTTCTGCAAGTTTTCCGATTTCGTCATATATCTCTTCTATTTGATAATGAGATTTATCTTCCGCTACAAACCCGTGTCTCTCGTGCTTAACCTCGATCCAACTATAAGCAACTTCCTTTGTCATATTCATCTCTTTCATCGATTTCCTTATTCTACTGGCGTCATCCCATCTAGCAGCTGCGGCATAAATGTTGGACAATGAAACATATCTTGAACTGTTTCCAGGTTCTAACTCAAACAGAGCTTCTGCTGCCTTCCTCGCGAGATTCAAGTTTCCATGAACACGACATGCACCTAAAAGTGCACCCCACATCCCAACACGATCCAATTGGCAAGGTGCACTCTCAATCAACCTCATTGCTTCCTCAAGCCTATTTTTACGGCCAAGCATATCTATCAGTAAAGCGTAGTGCTCTGATCTTGGACATACACCATAACTCTCCATCAGTTGAAAAACACGTAGTCCTTCTGATACCAAACCAATGTGACTACAAGCAGATAACACCCCAAGAAATGTTACATGATTTAATGGTGAAACACCCATTTTGATCATCCTCTCAAAAACAAGAATCGACTCTTTTCCGTAGCCATTTTGAGCAAACCCGGTTACAAGTGAGTTCCAAGAAACAATATCCTTCTCAGGCATCCCATCAAATAATATTTCAGCCGATTTCATATCTCCACACTTTGCATACATGTCAATCAAAGCATTGAAAGTAAATATGTTAAACAATTCTTTTCTACTACTACTAATTCTAATAATATGTCCATGAACTTGCTTACCTCTTTCGATAAGAGCTAAATCAGAGCAAGCACTCAAAACGCTAACAAACGTGAAAGCACTAGGAGGAACTCTCTCATCCTGCATTCTCTTAAAGAGAGCCAACGCCTCATCTCCACGTCCATTTTGTGCATAACTCGCAATCAAAGCTGTCCATGACACAGTATTCTTAACTGGAATCTGATCAAACAACAAACAAGCTTCGTCTAATCTAGATGCTCGGGCATAAGCAACAACCAATGAAGTCCAAGTGACAACATCTCTTTCCACCATTCGATTAAAAAGCGAAAATGATGCATCTGGTTCACAACACTTCCCATAAGCATCAATTAAAGCATTGTGCATAATGAGATTCAACTCTAACCCAATCACAGTTACAAATCCATGAACTTGTCGTATCAATTCCAATGCTCCCAAGCTAGAGCAAGCCGTAACTATACCCACAAAAGTAAATTTATCAATTAACATACAATTCCTCTGCTTATACATTCTCTTAAATATATCTAATGCTTCTCTATGAAACCCATTATGGGTTAAACCTGAAATCATAGAATTATAAGTAACAATATTTGGGTCAGGCATTTCATCGAGTAACTTGTGAGCTTTATCGAAGTTACCCAATCGAGAATAAGCAGATAGAATTGTATTCCAAGAATGGGTATTTCTTGTTTCAATGTCATTGAAGACAACTTGAGCATTTTCGATTGAATTACATTTTGCATACACATCTATGAGACGATTTGTGAAGTATATGTTGAAGTTTAGAGCTGTTTTGATAAGATGAGAATGAAAGATTTTCCCAAGTTTGATATCTTTAGTTCTTATACACTTTTCTATTATTGATGTGTAGTGCTGGATTTGATCAGGTATTTTGATGGAATCATTAGTTGTATACATTTTGTTATTTCTTTGAAGAAAATTTAATTCATGAGATTGAGATGGGTATTTTTGGAGGGAAAGAAAAGAAAGATGGAAGTTTGTTTGAGGAGTATGGAGAAGAGCTGATCAAGTGTGTAGTTGTAAGCTCATCCTACTCTTTAAATGATGTTTCTTCACAATTAGCAAATAGCCCTTGATCAAACATCTCCTTACCTTTGGAGTGTACTTGCGCATAACAGAGCAGCGCCCAATACGCCAGCAACTCCCATCATATGAAATGGGTCAACGTCCAATTATGAAATCATTGGAAGAACAGGATAAATCGAAATATAGCTGCTACACCAAAACTAGGTGCAAAGAACCAACCAAATTGGCCTAGTGGATAAATCAGGAATACAGAAACCAAATTAGACCAGAGAATGCGAGCTTAACTTTTAAACCTATTACTCGTGAACCTAGCTCTGCGGTCATCCAATTTAGAACCAATTGACTATGAACGGAGAGGACTAGACATTATATTCGGATATCACTATTCTCACATTTATATGGTTGTCAACAATAACAGACTATCCACTTATTCTCCTTTTTTTTTTTTGTTGAAATATCCACTTATTCTCCTTGTTGTGATATTTTAATATTATGTAATCAATGTCATATAACTATATGTCCAAGAGAATGTAGTAGACAATTCTAAAAAAGACTAGTATCCATATAATATTTCAAATTCATCAATTTTAGAAAGCAATAACAAAAAACCTAAAAAAAAATTAAAAACAAAAACAACTTCATAAACGATTCTCTATTTTATCAGCCTTGATCACCGGGTTAGCCGCAGTTATTGCCTCACGACCCAAACCCTTAAAATCGAACGTACAAGAATGCTCCTCTGGGTACCGATGACTTGAACAATAAGTAAACCCGCACCGACACTTGAACCCGGTTAACCCTACCCGTTTCTTGCAACTACTGCATCGATTCTTCAAACCCGTATTCGGTTTCGCATCCGTTGAAATTTCTTCCGGCGATGAAATCGCCGAAGAAGAAGAATCAACGACGGCGACAGGAGCGGGAGGACTTGATTCGATCTTCTTTGTTGGTTGAAGTGGTTTTTTAGGGTTTAGTGATTCTTTTACGGCTACTTTAGCAGATGCTGATTGTTCTTCTTTGATTTGAGAATCTCTGTAACACTTTGAACATAGATTCATAGTCGCTGCTGTTCCAAAAAATCCACATCCGTTTGCACAGTGAATGATTTCGGGTTGTTGTTGACACCCAGTTTCGTTTTTGAAGCTATCTTCAGAACCCATCTCTCTTTCTCTCTCTAGATTTCACAGACTCTCTCTTTCTTTCTCTTTAAATTTCACAATTTCTTTGAAGAACTCAGAACGAGAATTGGGAATATATATATAGTGTGTAGATAGATATGGGGATTCCGATATCGACTAAAATACCCTTTTCTTCTTTCATATGGATAGGATACTTCTATTGTCATTAACGCATTCAGTAAGGGTATGTTAGGGAATTCCATTTTAGGTGAGGAACTTTCTAGAAAGGGTATATATGATGGTAAGAAATTTTAGAAGCATAAGATTTCTTTTCGGTGTTTGTTCTATTTGGCCCCCAAATTTGTGACAACTAAATATTCTAGTCCTCATATTTGTCTATTGTTTTAATTTTGGTCCCCAAGATAAAGACTTCGTTAGTCAAATTTAAGAATCAATGTTTTATTTCTATTTTTACTTTTTTTCTCAAAAGATATTCCTCTACGTCCTCTGTACTTTCTCTTGTCAGAAAATGTCAGTGATAGATGGTCTTCCGACCACCTTCAACTTAAAAAAAATAATTTCCCTTTTCTTCTTCTGCTCTCTCCTCCTTCCCACAGCACCAACACCATCCTTCACACCGTATTCATCTCTCTCCTTCTCACTCTTTCTCCTTCTATCTATTTTTATTTTCTCCCTCTCTCTCGATTTCTCTCGCTCTCTCATTTGCTCTCTATTTTTAAATCAGAAATGCCATGGAAGTCAAATCACCATGGCACGGTCCATGAGGTTTCTAATCTAGAAAGACGCATATGAAAATGGTGAAGGAGATGGTGGTGGGGAGGGAGGAAACGGAAGAAGAAGAAGAGGGAAATTGGTGTTTTTTCTTTTTTTAAGTTGAACATAACCGGTAGTCTGCCGACAACTTTTACGATGAATGAAAGGATAGACGAAAACAAAACGGTTTGAAATGATGGATACAAGGGAAAATAATCTATAGCATTTTTTCACATTGATAAAATTATGGGTGAAGTTATTTCTTATGTTAGTGAAGATTCCTTACAAAAAAATGGCACAATCTATAATTCCTTTTCCCCAGTGGGTGCGGGCTTCAGTGAAAGACAAATACTGTAAACTAATAAAATCGTAGCGTTGAGAGTCAAATTAGAAGGCTAGATTAATATGAAACCGAAATTTTCAATTAGTCCAAATTTGAGGGCCAAATTAGAATTAATCCTACCATTGTACTAAACCACAAACACCGCCCACTAATGGGCGTCGTGGTAAAACGCGGTTGAGAAAGGAGACGTGGATGTTGTACTCGGTGCGTATTGACGTGGCGCGATCAGAGGAGAATCCGAGGATGTGAATATTGACGATTAACAAACGTGGTTTAATTTTGTGCGTGAGGTGAAGCTGACTGTATTTTAAGTGAGGTGTGAACACGTGGTCTGTTTGTGAGGTGGACAGGTGCTGACTGTGTTTTAATTTATGTGTCATCACTTGGTTTGTACTTACTGGTTGGCTGAGTTGTATCTGATCAGGGACATTCTTATCCAGTTCTTTTCCATTATCAGTAGCGTGGCCGAGATTTTCGGGGTCCGGTGCGAAAAAAAATTTTGGAGGCCCTTCTTATGATGTGAGAACTAGAAAAAATTATGTGATATAATATATGAATATTTAAATAATTTGTCCGAAGAATTATTTTCATAAAATATCATGAAATACATATGTTTATGTAAAAAAGTACTACTATCTCTATTGTTACATAACTTTCAAACTATATAAACTAGATTATATAACTCGAAAACAAATTATCTCACTATTTGAAAGTTGCGAGTTTTATAAATTAAAATAAATACTTACACAAATTAAGCATGACACAAAATTAGATGCAACAAATAGAAAACAATACTGTATTGAATAATGAAAACATAGAAAGTATGTATACTAGGAAAAGAATACGTGAAAACCTATTACATATTAGAGGGAGAAAAAGAGAGGAAGACTGGAGCAGCCTTTAGAAAATATATGAAGAGGGTTACGGAATCATAAAAAATAAAGGGAGGCGCCTACAGAAACTGGAATGTATGAAAACTTTTTAGCTGTATGGCTGCCTATAGAATCTGAAACTTAATAAAACTCAAATTATAGAAAAATATAAGGGAGGGCAGGGGAGAGAGGTTTCGAACTCGGGACCTCTCACGCGTAGGGTACGCAACGAACCAACTGAGCTACGCATAACATTTTGAAATAAACTGACCTCTCATGTATAAGTTCGGGTTTAGCATAACAAAAAATGGGGCCCTTGGATAGAGAGGGCCCCGGTGCCGCCGCACCGGTTGCACCCCCTCACCCACGCCCCTGAGGGTTATTTCCCTAATGGCCCCCTACTTTGTGACCAGCTTCCCGCCTGGCCCCCCACTTTACGAAAAATACCATATGGCCCCCTTCCGTTATAACACCGTCACTCTCTCTCCTCCATCTCTTTTTCTCTCTCTGCCATGTCACGCCACATCATCTGTTACGCTACCTCATCACCTTCTCCGGCAAAGTCGTCGGCCGACCAAATTTCCGGCCGGCGACCTTCAAACTAAAAAAATTTTTTTTTTTCTCTCTCCTCTCTCTCTCTCTAAATTTTTTTTTTCTTTCCCCTCTCTCTAGATCTAGAGAGAGAGAGGATTGATCCGTTCAAGGTCTGAACGACCTTGAACGGACCTGTTCAAGGTCCGAACAGACCTTGAACAGCTCGTTCAAGGTCCGAACAGACCTTGAACAACAGATCCGTTCAAGGTCTGTTCGGACCTTGAACAGATCCGTTCAAGGTCTGTTCAGACCTTGAACAACACATCCGTTCAAGGTCTGTTCGGACCTTGAACAGATCCGTTCAAGGTCTGTTCGGACCTTGAACAGATCCGTTCAAGGTCTGTTCAGACCTTGAACGGATCAATCCTTTCTCTCTCTAGATCTAGAGAGAGAGAGGGGAAAGAAAAAAAAATATTTTAGAGAGAGAGAGAAATTGTCTATTACTAATTCGCTAACCATGTGTTGTTTAACCACACATAATTGACTAAGAAATGCCTTTGATTAGGAGAATAAAAACAAGAAAATGATTTGGTGATATAGAACATATTCTAAACAAACAATGACAAATCAAATAACATTCGAGACACACGTTGAACAATTAAAAAAAAAAGACAAATCAAATAACAAAGGTGCCTGGAAAAAGAAAAAAGGATAACGAAAGAAGAGACGATCATCCACCACTTTTTAGTGCAGTGGTAGGACATTCCTTCTCAAACCCGTGCGATCATGGGATCAAATGTTGGTGGAAGCAGTTTGTCACATAATTGTGTCATGGTTGTAATTCAGGGGATAAATATTTATTCAAACACAAAAAGATCCCCATTTTTCTCTTCTCAATCAGAATAGTTATGAATCTCAAACATATACCTGTTTCGATTTCTATATAGCATAGGATTGGTCAGTTCAGATTGAGGGGTTTCAAAAGGTTGAAGCACAAGTCAATTCCACATTGAGTTGGCTATGTTTGGTTGATTCGGAAAATCAATTGATATTGGTTTAAGCGATTAGACTACAAGTTGACGAAATCAAAACTTAAACATTGACGAAAAATCTAGTAAAATGAATAAACGATGATAATGAAAAACTTGTCATTAGATTGAATCCACAGATACATTATATATAAATTGTTTTCTAATTAATGAGACATATATACTTCTTAATCAGCTAGCCAGTTGATCTTTTGTTTCTTCGACCCAGCAACTCCAAGAAGTAGGGAACCACTTACATTATGCATTGCTTGATCTCAAGAAGATTGAGTTTCGGATAGAGAAAGCTCCCCGCGATAATCCCATGAACGATAGCTTTATTAGCTTCTTTTTTTAGATGAACTCCGTCCCAGTGAAATACTAGCTTAGTTCTGAACAACAAACTGAATTCCAACTATAATGATGATATCTACTAATGTGGCAGCAAGCCTTCCCCAAACTATTCTTGTGAAACCCTAGAAGAAGATGATTTCGTAGTAGAGCCATGTACGCCTTGTAGTAGTCAGCATATACGATTTGAACGTGAGGATGTTTGATACTTAACTCCCTGAGTACTTGTTTTAGAAGGTTATTGTGAATCTGAGAGAAGGCATTAAATAATTTTAGGCAGTGTTTGTTAGAAGAAGAGTGACCATATTTCATTGGGTCATCACTATGGAACATACGAAGATAGCTTGGTTCACATCCAGTTCGTAGAATTCCAGGAACTATAAGGTTTACAGCACCAGCATCGATCAATCTTGTTAGCGCGTCTTTCATGGCTAGAACGACTTGAGGTATTATAGTAGCCGAGACCTCTTCTATGGTTTTGCCTTCGGAGAAGGTGAAGTAGTAGTCGGTGCTGCCGATGTCTCCCACCAAAAACATAGCGCTTTCGAGTTTCTTTTTGCATTCGTTGATGTTGGAACATATAGAGGTTAGGTGGGTCATGAACCAATCGACTTGAACATTGAGAGAAGAGTTGGTGGTAGACCATGGTATGTTAATTTCTAATCTGTCTTTGATAATGTGAGCTTCAAGTGCAGTTGCTCCGTCAACAGCGAAGTTAGCTCCGTAGTTGAATTTCGAGTCTTTCTTGTTTAGATATGGTTTTGGCGATGGTAGATGAAAAGCAGAAGCCTAGTAGTCTAGGATGAGTAAACCATCGGAGTTTCGGTGGAGATGATGATGAGACTGTGTATTAACACCATCTACATGTCCACGACTAGCCATGGCAGACAAATATCTGTTCTTCATATTTCCATTGTCACTAGAAGAACCTCCAAAACTGTAGATGGAATCAAAAGCACAACCCTTTACCAACTTAAATCAACATCATCATCGTCCGAGGTGGTAGTTGTGGTGGTGGTGGTGGTGGTGGTGGCGTTAGGAGAAGAAGAGGAAGAAGCTGAATGTGGAAGCACCACCAAAAAGAGCAAGAAGAGAGAAAATTACACTGATGATACAGAAGCCATTGAAGAAGATAGAAAACTTAGAAAGTTTAGGAAGGAATAGATGATGATATGAATACTGGAGATTGAAGGGACTATATATATGGAAAGCTTCTTGATGATAAGTTATAGAAAAATAGAAGGTTTGTTTAATTATAAATGATTCGTTACCACGAAGTTCATCCGTTTCCGCTGCCATCTATCCTTCTGAAAATACTTGTGAAGGTAAGTTCATGTCAAGTCCATTAATGGAGAAGAAAGATGCATGATCTAAGACTAGGGGTTCTTCGAGTTGAATTCGAATCTACTAAAACCTCCACCAAGTACACTAGGAGCAGTGGGATTAGCTCTACATTATGGTAATTTGATTATAGTGATAGAAAAGATTATAATCACCAAATAGTAGTAGTATTTTATGATGTAACAACATATTCAAAAGTCAAAAAGAGATGCCGACATAAACAACATAACTAACCGCCTACACGTCCCCAGAAGATAACTTACTGCCTCTTATTCTGTTAAGAATCTCTAGTAGTAATAATTAGAAACTTTCTAATATTGACTGTTAGAAGACTCCTAATAACTACCTGATTTCGTGATTTCAAGGCCGACTTACCACTATATATATAACCTGCCGACCCAAACAACTTATCGAAGAATTAATTTCCAAATAGTCAAGTTTTTCTCCTTCAACACAACTGCGACAACAATGGAAGTACAAACACTGGAAGGAATTCTTCCTAAATGGTGTAGATTTTGCCCAAATGACGAAGAACTTATAGAAGACTTTCTAGAGAAGAAGGTATTGGGAGAAAACTTATCACCTTTTACTGAATTTTTTATCTTCGAAAGAGATGTTTACGAAACCGAACCATGGGACTTATTTGCAAAGTTAACCCATGATGGCCATATAAACTACAATCTAGATACTAGCAAACATGGTAATGGTAATCATAATAACGATGAAAACTGTGGAGAGATACGATATTTCTTCACAAAACTAAAGAAGAAATCCGATAAGTCTGTCAGATCATCAAGACAAGTCGGTACATGTACTTGGAAAGGCCAGAGTAAAGGTAAACCAATTCTCAACGACAAAAATATGAAAATCGGTATCAAGAAGAGCTTCTCACTTGAAGAGACTAATAAAAATTCATCAAAACCTGACTCCAAAAGAAGAAAAACAAATATTAGTTGGATTATGCATGAGTACTCTTTGACTGATACATTCCCCAACAACAATGGGTATGTCCTCTGTAAAATACGAAGGAAAGTTTGCGATGGTGGTATTAGTAGTAGTAGCAGCAGCAGCAACACTGCAAGAGGAGGAACAGAGTTGACGACATCACTGGTAGAAGAAGTATCATATCAGCAGCCTATTCAAGAGAACCAAGTCGGCTCAACAGATGCACCAAGATTAGTAATCCAGGACATGACGACATCATCGGTAGAAGAAGTATTGAGTGCATATCAGCAGCCTATTCAAGAGAACCAAGTCGGCTCAACAGATGCACCAGGATTAGTAATCCAGGACATGACGACATCACCGGTAGAAGAAGTAATAAGTGCATATCAGCAGCCTATTCAAGATAACCAAGTCGACTTAATAGATGCAGCGGGAATAGTAATCGAGGACGTGACTAACACTGGTTATGAAATGATCCCCATGGACTTTGACTACTTGGACAATAATAATGTAGTAGCAGAAGAACCCGCTGATAATGTATATAGTGAAGATCCGTCTGTTTGGGAAGGTATGGTTGCTGACTATCAAATGATGATCCCCATGGACTTTATCGACTTGAACAACAATAATAATGTAGTAGCAAAAGAATCAGATGATGAAATTATAAATGGATTATTGAGCATTGAACACAATCAGTACATGAACGATAATGGAGTACAATCAGAGGAGCTGCTCAGACCTCATGAGGATGGATTGCAAGAAGAAGCCCAGCAGCAGCTACAACATCAAGATGGATTGCTAGAAGAACCCCAGCAGCAGCAGTACTTGAACAATAATGCAGTACAATCAGAGGAGCTGCTAAGACCTCATGAGGATGGATTGCAAGAAGATGCCCAGCAGCAGCAGCAGTACTTGAACAACAATGTAGATAACCAAGTTGGCTTAACATATGCAACAGCAATAGTAATCGAAGACATGACACACACTGCTTATGAAATCCCCATGGACTATGACTACTTGAACAATACTAATGTAGTAGCACAAGAATCAGATGATGAATTGATGAATGAATTGTCAGCATTGTTGGGCATTGAACACAATCAGTACTTGAACTATAATGGAGTACAATCAGGGGAGCTGTCTAGACCTCATCAGTATGGATTGCAAGAAGAAGCCCAGCAGCAGCAACAAAATCAAGATGGATTGCAAGAAGAACCACAGCAGCAGCAGCAGCATAATCAGGATTCAGGATATGAGTTTATGAAGAGAAGTAACATTAATGGGTAATAAAGGGACGAGAGAGAACTACGTGAAGGCTTGATCCTTTGAATTAGAGGATTTCATGTTCTAATTCATTGGTACGTAGGCAGCCCCTCGCCCATTTTGGGGGTTCAGCTTGTTTATTTTTTTTAAAAATAATCCTCCAACTGGTCGGATTGGCTTAAAATAATCCCCATGATGTATTTATTCTTTAGAATTTGAATATGAATGGTTTTTTTTATGCCATCAACTATTTCTTTTGCCTTCAACCATTGGTCCGATCAGGAAGAAAAGCCACTGTTTTCAGTAATATATTCTCTAAGCCATTTCTTAGAGCGTAACTGCATCTTTCTCTTGTTAAACCTACGGGTCAAATTTCATTTTTGTTGACAATGAAAGCCGATTCACGAATAAGTCTCTTCGAGATAGGCTTTATGAGTTGAAAATTCAAACACAAGGGCCCTCACCTTCTTAGTGTTAGGTATATTGCTATCACCAATTATACAAACCAAAGATGAGAACATAGCAGAAATAACCAAGCAATTATTTTTTGTGATTTTTAATACTAATCTGCATTAAGTAACCGTAGAATGACTCGTCTCGCGACTTGATTGACACAAGAGTTACTCGAGAGCCCAACTACATAACCCTAAGTCCATTCAGACCTTATAAAACTGCTACTTTTAACTTGAGAGATAAAACTACAAAGGAAATTCAAATGAGTTAACTTACATAAAGATTGTTTCACTATGTCCTTCAAGCAAAGATTAGATCCGAACGGAAAACATACTTGACACCCTTTGCCACATTTCGGGCTTCATGTAACATACACTTATCTCCATGGAGATGAAGAAGAGCCATCCCTTCTACGGTGCCACCTTAGAAACAATTGACGCACGTCGTAGCTTAGAAAGTGATTGATAAATAGAAACCGTCTTTTATTAAACATAATTCTAGCAAAGTATTTTTATTTGAGACTTTGATTAAATATATGAGGGAAATTCTAGCCAAGTTAATCAAGTTACCTCAGCAACAACACCCGTCCTAGAATCATAAAAAACTGTTTCTCCACCAACAAGAGAGTCTACTGGAGAATCCTTCTGACTAGTTACATCAGCTTTTGTTTTTTGTCTCACTCCACCACTTAGATATATTAACAAGGTATAATACGTACGTTTTCCATCTCCCATATCAACACTTTCATCAATATGACGTCCAAATAGCTGTCCAACCTTATACCTGAAATACTAATAAGAAATTAGGTTTTTAAAAAAACATGTCTAAGACTCGTACTGGTTTAAATACAATTTTATTCTATAGTTGTCCATTTTGTATCTGGGCTAAACCCGCGTCCCCAAGTACGAAGGTGGTTAATCTATAGTACGACTCTCTTTTGGAACTGGTTCTCAAAGACAAGTTCCATACTTAAGTTCATCAGTATACAAGTTAAAACTACAACCTCCACATCAAGGGTATCTCATAAGTGGGTGAAACCTAAGGTGCATGGTCGTTATGTTTATGTAATGGATTGTCAAATGCCAGAAGATGAGTTGAGCCGCCTGGGAGGAATGAGCTATCCTCAAGCCAGTGCGTATCCCATTTCATCCAAATATGGTTTCTCTTGTGCCTTCTTCCTAATGAGATTGGTATTCAAGTGAAAGTTCTAACCTACGGTTTCGGTTCATAACATACCCGATGTTCGTGCAACCTAAACCTAGATTCCTCAGAAGATACCATTTGTGGTGGTTCTGAAACTTGCAGGTATTATTATCCATCAACTCATTCGACCCTAATTAGTATGAAAAACTAAAGATAAGACTCATAAATTTACCTGTAGAATCTGATATTAGGATTCAATCCAACAGCAGCTCTTCCCCTAATTGTAATATCAGAAAAGAATTTATTAAGCCCAGATTCCCAAATAGTTTCTGCAAGAACTGGATCATTTACAGAAATTCGATCATTATCTCTAAAAGCCTCTCCTTTAGTTGGGCCAAGACTCCCTTGATGAGCAAAACCCATCAATTCTCCAACTTTAACAAACCCTTTGGATTCAACAGATGTGAAGAAATTGGGTACCTGAAAATTTGATCAAATTGGTCATCATTAAAACCCTAATAAAATCCCCTTTCCAGGATTCAAAATTGATCATTTTATAGGAGGATAATACTGAATACCCATTTCAGTATTCAAATCAATAAACTTGTTTCTGGCAATTTGTAAGCATATTTGAATAATTTCTCTAAAAAAGCAGCCATGGAAGAACTCTATTATTACAAATTGAGAGAGAAAGGGGATTACCGTAAAGAGATGGGTATCTTTGAGACGATTAATTTGAAGATCCTTTTTAGGTTTGATCTTGGGCCATTTAGCTTTCTTCTTCTCTTTCGGCCATTTTTTCTCTTTGAGGCTCAAGCTACTACTAGACCTTGGTGGTGGTATCAAACCAATTCGGTTTCTTATTCAGATGTTTCAGCTGACTGGAGGAGCTGGACAATGAAGCAATTTTGTTAGTTTGGAAGCTGAAGACAGATAATGACTCCATATGGTGTGGAAGCAGTGGCCTGGCCGAGATTTTGGGGCCCGGTGCGAACTTTTAACTGGGGCCCTTCATATGATGTAAAAACCGAACTTTTTCACATACGATATATTAGTAAAAATATGTAAACAGTTTGATTGAACAAAATTTTATCATGACAAAAATACATTGATGTAAGGAAATTAATCTACGAATACAACTTAATACTACTAGTAAGAATATTTAAATAATAATTGATGTAAGTAAATTAATCTACGAATACAACTTAACTAAATATTCTAAAGATGCAATTATATGAATTAAATAAACGTTCATATAACAAATAAGTATGACTTGGAGAACCCGATGTAACACGTAAAATCTTATACCTTTTGCATATGTGTATTAGATGATAAAGAAAAATATACACTTTAGAGAAGAAGACATACAACGGTATTCTATTTTAGTAGCTAAGAGAGAAAAGAAAAGGAGAAAACTAAAGAGAAGAACAAAGAAAGATAAAGATAATAGTAGAGAGAAAAAAGAAGTGAAAACATGAAACAAAGTTAGGTTAAAATCGATAAAAAAAACAATTAGAGAAAGAGAAGCCTTTAGAATAGCTATAAGGTAAGGTGGACTTGGACTGGGTGGCCTTAGTTATGATATGCGACAAAACATTTGAAAAACTAGATTTTGAAGTTGTGGATGAAGGGTTTCGTGCCCGAGACCTCTTGTGTGTATAGAAAACTATCTCACCAGCTAAACTACCGACTATCTTTGAAAGATCTCGAAATCCAGACATATTTTACCATGACTAAAACGGGGCCCTTTGGTGGAGGGGGCCGGTGCGACCGCACCGGTTGCACCCCCTCTCCTACGCCCCTGTGTGGAAGTAACACCAAGAACAACTATGATACAAGTACTGCCCATTTGGCTCTCTTTTCCACTGCTTTGGATAAGATAAGAGGCAATATCAGATAAGAGACAATATCGTCTTTTTACAATCTTCCAAAGACATTTTCATCTTTGCACACCTCTCGCGTTATTATCCACGTACGACACATAGTAGGAGAGGGTATAAGGGTGCCATTTCTCAAATGCAACTTTGATGTCTCATTTAAGTCATCCAAAACTATGTCTACCATTGGCCTTGATATTCATGATTCTTTGGTATGTGTATGGCAAAGATCATCAACGGCACGACAGGAGATGAGGGAGAAGCATTGACCATGCAGGAACCTGTTGTTTTGGGCCAATGCTCTGGGATACAATAAAACTTTTTGTTGAAGGAGACTCCAAGAATGTCATTATCGATAGAGCCGTAGAGGCAATGGGAGAAGATAAACTATGCTCACTGAATCTGTGTTGGAGCAATACATCAAATTCGACAACAGTGGGCATCTTTTGATACTAGTATTGTGTTATTTTCTATGAATAGGTAAGCCAAATCCTCAACTCTTTGCGATTGAATCCTGCTAGATGTGTACAAAATTGGTTCATCAAAGTTTGAACCTAACATTTTACCAGTGTCATGGCCCAACTCCAAGTGATGCTAATGTGTATAGGCTGCCTATGGTTTCTATTATCATTTGATAAAGTTCTTGCTACATCAAAAATGTAGTCAATTTATTGAGGAGAAGTATGCCAATGGAATAACTTCGGCCTAACTTTTCTGTGAAACATAAGTGATGTAGATTGTTGCGGAAGCGGAATAACAATAGAATCCATTACTAGAATTAAGAAGAGAGAGAGAAGAAATAACTAGAATTAAGAAGAGAGAGAAGAAATAACTAAAATAACTGTAAAGAAAGAAGATGCAATCAAGGGATTTGTTTATAACTCAATTCAATGTCTTACAAGATAAACTGAACTTCTCTTATATAGAGAATATGCTTTCCTAATTAGACTCAAAGTGGGAAACGAGATAACTACTAATATTACTTTCCTTGATTGCTAATATTCCTAAACATAGAAACCCTAAATAATAAAATAGGAAACTTATAATAATATAACTTCTAGGCCGTTGGGCCTATAGTTGGGCTAGCCGTGAGGCCCATAGGAGGATGGCCGCCATCATACTCCCCCGCTGCGGAACAACTTGCCCCCAAGTTGGTGTTGTCATAAAGCAGATCGCCCAGGTAATACGGATATATATCAGCGATGTGGAAGGTGTCATTGACAACGATTTTGAAGGCAATCCTTAGTTCCCACTTTGCGCGAGATTTGTCGGAAATAGGAAGAAGACAAATAAGGATCAAATCACCAACTAAAATCCAAAACTCATGATGCGAAAGATCCTGCAAAATCAATTGTAAGAAACAAACTTCTAACAAATTTCTACATCTTCCGTCATCTAGTAATTCGATGAAAAGCACCAGATTAATCGTTATGGAAAAATCAACTCTGAATTTCTGCATCCAGTTCGTCACTTCTACAAAAATAGCTATAAATATCTTCCCTCGTTCATAGTGGAGTTTATTAACCAAAGATCTACCAATAACT
>BEHA01014877.1:373177-406203 GCA_002897215.1 Eschscholzia californica subsp. californica
TATATTCATCGAGTACTTCGGTCTCCTTGCCTTCTTCATGCTTCCATCTCTGTAACACGGACTCAACAGACGTGATCATGGCAGGAGCCATTCCCTTTAAGCTTTCGGCATAGAATGCTTGGTTAGCTAAATTTTGTTGCTTGACCCAATTTCGGCCTTGGGATGTCACAAGCCCATCTCCAAATAGCCTCCTACAGAATCCTTGATCCTTGTTCTTCACAAATACTCCATCTCTATTGTTAAAAACCTCCTTGATCAATTTGGGTTCAGTTATGTGCAACTGAGGTGTATACCAAGAAAGATAAACACTACCTTCTTGATCTATTTGAAGACCCTCTTTCGAGCAAGCTAATCCAATCTTTGTAGTATCTTCATCAAAGGCAGACTCCATAGCCTCAAAAGATGTAAAATTATCATCGGTTGATGTTGCCGGCCCAAACTCTTCTTTGATTTCAGATTTCTCCTTCGAATTTCTCTCTCTTGGAATAATAGGATTGTGGTTGTGGTGGTCGTTTTTTTTAATGACGTCTTCTTCGTGAACATCTTCTTCAACTTCTTCATACTCTTCTTTTTCTTTTTCCTGATGGAATGATAAAATAGGTGATGAATACGGTTGATGAATGTATTGTTGTTGTTCCTGTTGTTGCTGTTGCTGTTGCTGTTGCTGTTGCTGTTGTTGTTGCTGTTGCTGTTGCTGTTGCTGTTTCGGTGATGGTGCTGTCACGATATCGATGATGGTGCTGTCACGGTTGGGTGGTAGTTGATGTTTCGGTGGTGGTGCTGTCCCGGTTGGTCCGTTTATAATTGTTTGTTCCTCCGTTAATGGTCTTAGTGTTAGAATTCGTCGGAATCAAGAAAACTCGAATGTGTTAGCCCGGCAATGATAGGTGGCGTCGACGTCAAAAATCCATGGTCTCCCAAAGATAAGATGAAAAATATCCATGTCTACGACGTCACAACAAATTGAATCACGATAGTGAGTACCAATGGAGAACGAGAACGTACATTGGGTTCTTACCGATAATTCCTTTTGATTAGAAATCCAACCAACTTTGTAAGGATTTGGGTGTTCAGTTGTAGGTAGTTGAAGAGCATTAACAAGTCGCTGAGAAATCATGTTCTCTTCACTACCATTATCGATGATGAAATCACATACCTTCTTATTGATTGTAAGTCTTGATTTGAACACCTTATTCCTTTCTGGATGATTTGTTGGAAGAAAAATTTCAGGATTTTGAAGGCTCATGATACCAGCTGATGTAGATTGTTGCGGAAGCGGAATAACAATAGAATCCATTACTAGAATTAAGAAGAGAGAGAGAAGAAATAACTAGAATTAAGAAGAGAGAGAAGAAATAACTAAAATAACTGTAAAGAAAGAAGATGCAATCAAGGGATTTGTTTATAACTCAATTCAATGTCTTACAAGATAAACTGAACTTCTCTTATATAGAGAATATGCTTTCCTAATTAGACTCAAAGTGGGAAACGAGATAACTACTAATATTACTTTCCTTGATTGCTAATATTCCTAAACATAGAAACCCTAAATAATAAAATAGGAAACTTATAATAATATAACTTCTAGGCCGTTGGGCCTATAGTTGGGCTAGCCGTGAGGCCCATAGGAGGATGGCCGCCATCAATAAGGAATCATTCATAACTAGAGCTTCGATTCGATAGAAAAATTAACAAATCAAAAGAGAGCAACAACTACAAATAAATCGTAGATTAAAACATAAGAGTCTTATAAATCATTCTTGGCTAAAGAAACTAAAGGTTTGTTTAGGAACATGAGGTTCGTCCTCGAATACATCGAGCCCAGCACCTGCCATATCTCCTTCTACTAAACACCGAACTAATTCCTTCTCGTCGATAAGAGCTCCTCTACCTACATTTATTATAACTCCGTTCTTACCCAATGCCGATAATACGTCCTTGTTTATAATGTGGAAGGTTTCTTTGTTTAAATCACAACACATTATGAGGATATCGTTGTTTTCTGCAAGATCAATGACATTTGAATGAAAA
Source organism: Eschscholzia californica subsp. californica (assembly GCA_002897215.1). NCBI lineage: Eukaryota > Viridiplantae > Streptophyta > Magnoliopsida > Ranunculales > Papaveraceae > Eschscholzia > Eschscholzia californica. Next base: position 375,209 of record BEHA01014877.1, read on the forward strand.
GGGTATGAAAAAGATGGTTTCTTCTTCCTTGAGTTGTATGAGATAATGCAACCAAATCCCTCAAGTCTCTTTGCCACTTCTGAGCCGATACCTCCAAGCCCAACAATTCCTACCCGTTTGCCACTCACCTAAAAGAATTAAGATGTCATTTCCATAGATGAGAAAACCCAAACCTTTATCAAGTATAATGACCATTGAACTTGTATAATAGAATATGAAACCAGCAAGTCTTAACACAATTGGATCCATTCCTCGTGCATCAAGTAGTAGTACTATTTTGATCTAGCAGAGGGGGAGAGAGAACCTTAGAACCAAGAGGAATCGTTTAGCCAAAATGTTAGTGCTAGTCTATGTTTGTCGAACGCAAAAGACAAAATACAAAACATTTTGTAAAAAATTTTTTGAGCAAAACCGAATTTGTTTAGAAATTTACATAATTGTTCAGAGCAGCACACTAAGATTTGTTCAAAAAATGTCAAAAATGTTTTTTCACGTTGATTTCGGGAGTAAAGTTGTAATTTTACGAAATGTTTTTTTTTTCAAATATTATTCCAAATCGGGCATGGTTCCTATTATCCCCCAAATTTTGAGTTTTTAAAGGCCACCGTTTTGGGGAAAGCAGAAAAGTTTCCGGGGAAGACGGTGTAAAAAACAACAAACGCAAACCAAACACACTTTAAAAGTCGCGGGTCCGATGTTGCCGGGGACGGCCGACCACTTCACCGTCTTCTATCCCTCTCTCTTCTGCCTCTCTTTCTCTTCTGTCTCTGTCTCTTCTCTCCTTTCTCATAATGAGATTATCGATGAAGCTAATTAAATGTTGAGATTAAGGGTCGAATTTTTCGGTGATATCAATGCAGTGATTGGAAGTGTTGGGTTTGTCTCATAATGATCCTATTAATAATTTGAACAATTTTGATCAATTGTTAATTGTTAATTAATGAGTTGATGAAGATAAAATTTTGATGGGTTTAATGATGGAACTTGGAAGAAGCAATTAACTCCAAAACATCTACGTTAGAGGCTTAAGCAAATACCTAAAGTACTCAGCCTGAAAATTAAGAAAGTTGAGAAATTTATCATTAAACCATAATAAACAAGATTATTAGAGAACTAATGAAGAACTTAAACAAGAAATAGGGCTTCCTTTTTTTTCTGTTAGACAAACCTGACAATCTTCTAATGGTTGAAAGAAAGCTACAATTTTAACCATGATTATGAAGCTTGTTTTACTTGCAGCTTGATACACCATAACTTCTCTAAACCCTTTTAAGCAAAAAACCCTAACTACCCAAACTTAGACAAGAAAAGAGAGACAGAGAGAGAATGATAGAAATAATCAAAACTCAAACTTGAACTGAGAATCCAAAAAAGGGTTTCAATTTGTAAGATAAAATTGGAAGAGAGAGGTTTTGATCTGGTCAAGTTTTTAGCTTAGAGAAGATTGAAAAGACGGGTTGTTCTTCACAGGTCAGCTAATCCTGAGGATGTAGTAAATGGGGACAAGAAAAAACTTGGATCCCATCAGGAGAAGAGAAAGATTGAGAGTTAGAGAGTGGGTGTGAGAAAGTTAGAGGGAGAAAGTTAGAGAGAGAAACAGAGGAAATGTGAGTTTTTGTTTTACAAAATGAGAAAGAATGAGAAAGGGATGAAGAGAGAGAGGGTGAGAGTTGGTCGAAATTAGATTCGCTGACGTTAATGGTTAATGGTTAATGGTGGAAGCTGCTGGAATTCAATTGAAGTCACCGGAGTTCTAGTTGAGGTAGAGGAGAAGAAGAAAAAATAAAAATTGAAAGGGTGATGTTTGGAGGAAACAAAAAAAATTTGTTTCCACCCAAAACTTATTGCCCCGGAAACTTTGCTTATTTCTCCAAAACACTGGCCTTTTTAAATTGTCCTCCCTTTTCGTAACCAATATCGGTTTTAGTACTTAAAAGTTTAAATCAGTTTTTTTTCTTTACACTGTCGATGTTAGTTAACTTTGTCTTTGGTCCCGAACACTTATTGACACTCAAACACGGATCTACCCATCCGAGAGCCAAACAAAGACTCGGATTCGAACAAATCCGAGAGGTCTGGGACTAACGCAGTCCGACCCATTGCTTTAGGTCTCAAACTGCTCAGTTCGAGACATTAAATGAATCGGTTCGAGTCCGAAACTAGTCCGATGGTATTTTATAGAGATCTTGCCTTAACTTTGCTTCAAGACAGTTACCCTCAATTTGTTGTTAAATAAGTATAACAAATTGTAGCCTAGTGTGATTGTTCAATATTAGTTCTACATGTGATTTGTATTTTGGAGTTCAATGAGTTGAAATTACTTGTTTTGGGGTTTTGTATTTCAAATCTTCATCAATGTTCCATGGGGGTTCTTTGGCGTGACGATAACGATAATTGTATTTTTTTTTTCTATTTATGAGGATTCCTTCACTCATAAATAGAAATAACTCACTACTCCAACTGCTGACCCCGTTCGAGTGGAAATAAAATTTTATTCTATAGTTGTCAATTTTTGTATCTCGGCTAAACCCAAATCCCTCAAGTACAAAGGTAGTTAATCTATTAGTACGACTCTCTTTTGGAACTGGTTCTCAAAGACAAGTTCCATACTTAAGTTCATCAAGTATACAAGTGAAAACTACAACCTCTACATCAAGGGTATCTCATAAGTGTGTGAAACCTAAAGTGCATTAACGCTATGTTTATGTAATGGATTGTCATATCAAATGCCAGAAGTTAAGTCCAATACTTGTGAAGGTAAGTTGATGTCAAGTCCATAAACGGAGAAGAAAGATGATCTAAAACTAGGGTTCTTCGAGTCAAATTCGAATCTACTAAAACCTCTACCAAGTACATCAGGAGCAGTGGGATTAGATAGTCTCGAGAAGATGATGCTGATGATATGAATACTTGAAGAGATGAAGGGACTATATATATATATATATGGAAGATAGTGAATTAGGTTAGTGATGATAAAAAATAGAAGTTTTTTTAAAAATAGAAAGTTGTTGACTTCCAACTCATGGGAGGATAACTGCCGAGTACTTGACTTCCAAGCATTAAAATAATAATAATAATAATTTCAAAAGACAAAAAGTGTTAGAGTAGTACGACCTAATAAGACAAAAAGTGTTAAGAGTAAGACCTAATAAGACAATTAGAAACTTTCTATAATTTTGTCTATTTGAGGAATTGTCTCTAACTACCTGATTTCATGATTACCAATCTAATTACAAGCCCACCTGACCACTATATATAATAACCTTTGTCCTAGCTAATAGTTTTCAAGGTCAGCCGCCAAAAGAAAGACAAAATCTTCAAGGTCAGCCGCCAAGAGAAAGAAAGAATCAAGTGAAGAAAATTTCATTAGCAAGTTCGAGGAAGAAGAAGAAGAAGAAGAACAATGGAAGTGGAAGGAATACTACTTAAAGGGTGTAGATTTTGCCCAACTGATGGAGAACTCATCGAAGACTATCTAAAGAAGAAGGTATTGGGAGAAAATTTATTACCTTTTACTGAAATTTTTATCCATGACAGAGATGTTTATGTTACCGAACCTTGGCACATATTTGACAAGTTAACTCAAGATGGCTACATAAACTATAATCTAGATACTAGCAAATACGGTCAGGGTAATCATACTGATGAAAACTATGGCGAGGTTCGCTATTTCTTTACAAAGCTTAAGAAGATATCCAATAAGTCTGTCAGATCATCAAGAACCGTCGGTACATGTACTTGGAAAGGCCAGAGTAAAGGCAAATTGATTTTCAACGATAACAATATGGAAATCGGTATCAAGAAGAGCTTCTCACTTGAAGAGACAAATAAAAATTCATCATCATCATCACAACCTGACTCCAAAAGAAGAAGAACAAATATTAGATGGATTATGCATGAGTACACATTGCCTGATACATTCCCCAACAACAATGGCTATGTATTGTGTAAAATCCGAAAGAAAGTTAGCGATGGTGGTATTAGTAGTAGCAGCAGCAGCAGCAACACTGCAAGAGGAGGAACAGAGTTGACGATATCACCGGTAGAAGTAGTATTGAGTGCATATCAGCAGCCTATTCAAGATAACCAAGTCGGCTTAACAGATGCACCAGGGTTAGTAATCCAGGACATGACGACATCATCGGCAGAAGAAGTATTGAGTGCATATCAGCAGCCTATTCAAGAGAACAAAGTCGGCTTAACAGATGCACCAGGATTAGTAATCCAGGACATGACGACATCACCGGTAGAAGAAGTAATAAGTGCATATCAGCAGCCTATTCAAGATAACCAAGTCGACTTAATAGATGCAGCGGGAATAGTAATCGAGGACGTGACTAACACTGGTTATGAAATGATCCCCATGGACTTTGACTACTTGGACAATACTAATGTAGTAGTAGCACAAGAACAAGCTGATAATGTATATAATGAAGTTGGTAATTATCGGTCTTTTTGGGAAGGTATTGGTGTTGAATTTGAAACGGCCCCCATGGACGTCACCGACGTGAACAACAATAATAATGTAGTAGCACAAGAATCAGATGATGAATTTATGAATGGATTGGTGAGCATTGAACAAAATCAGTACATGAACAATAATGGAGTACAATCAGAAGAGCTGCTCAGACCTCATGAGGATGGATTGCAAGAAGAAGCCCAGCAGCAACAGCTACCACATCAAGATGGATTGCCAGAAGAACCGAATCAGCAGTACTTGAACAATGATGGAGTACAATCAGAGGAGCTGCTCAGACCTCATGAGGATGGATTGCAAGAAGAAGCCCAGCAGCAGCTACAACATCAAGATGGAATGCTAGAAGAACCCCAGCAGCAGCAGTACTTGAACAATAATGAAGATAACCAAGTTGGCTTAACATATGCAACAGCAATAGTAATTGAGGACATGACGGACACTGCTTACGAAATCCCCATGGACTATGACTACTTGAACAATACTAATGTAGTAGCACAAGAACCCGCTGATGATGTAAATAATGAAGTTGGTAATGATCCGTCTTTCTGGGAAGGTATGGTTTCTGATTATCAAACGATCCCCATGGACTTCGCCGACTTGAAGAACAAGAATGATATAGAATCAGTTGATGAATTAATGAAAGAATTGTCATCATTGTTGGGCATTGAACACAATGACTCCTTGAACAATAACGGAGTACAACCAGCAGAGCTGTCCAGAACTCATCAGGAGGGATTGCAAGAAGAACCACAGCAGCAGCATAATCAGGATTCAGGATATGAGTTTATGAAGGGAAGTAACATTAATGGGTAATAAAGGGACGAGAGAGAACTACGTGAAGGCTTGATCCTTTGAATTAGAGGATTTCATGTTCTAATTCATTGGTACGTAGGCAGCCCCTCGCCCATTTTGGGGGTTCAGCTTGTTTATTTTTTTAAAAAATAATCCTCCAACTGGTCGGATTGGCTAAAAAAAATGATGCACTGTTCATTATGGATATATTGGCTGAAAAAAGGCACGTTGTAAATTTGTTTGCTTTCTTGGATAATGAATACGTTGTTTATTTTGTTCTACCAAAGTATTATTTTGTTTTTTGGTGAACGTTACTTCAGACAAGGTGATCTTAGACGAAAAACTTCCTTGCAGTGAACAATGACTTTGATAGACTTTCATTCTTATTGCTCAAAGAACAATGACTTCCTATCCAAATTAATGTTATGGTTTCGAGGCAGGCAGCTGCTGGAGCCATCAGTTCTTTATATTCCGGCCATCAACCAAGTTTTATGCATTAAGAATCTTAAATTTTTTGTACTATGTCTAGCTAGAATTTGGAGTTCTAAGTTAACGCTATCCTAGTTAAAGAATGTCAAAACATCAAAAAACGATTTACGAACCAACTCCTCAACTCTTTGCCTTTGGATTCTGCTAGATGTGACAAAATGTATTCGTTAAAGCTTGAACCTGACATTTCGCCGCGGGCCAACTCCAAGTGATAGTAATGTGTATAGGCATATGGTTTCTATTATCATTTGATAAAGTACTTAGTACATCAAAAATGTATTCAATTTGTGGAGGATAAGGATGTCATAGGGGTAACTTCGACGTGATTTTTCATTGGGGATGAAAGAAAATAAAGTAGAAAATGTGAAACCATTTGAATTATGTTGCTTGGATACTGCAGAAACATTTAGAGTTGAATAAAGCAAACACCTAAGGCAGATATGCCTACCAAGAATTCAAGATGGGTTTGGGTAAGTAGAAAAGTAAGGGTTTAAATTGTTGATTTTATTAGTCGGGCTTCCTTTCAGAACAAGATAAATATCACGTATAATTTCAAACTTCACGAAACAATTGAAGTGACGGGTACGCTGAATTCCAACTTATATCTGAGCTTGTCTAAGGTGCAGGCAGTGAATATATATGTAGAATCTACTAATGTAAAGTCAAATGTATAGCTTTAAGTGAACACTCACCTTAGTATACTCCCAGTTCGAACAGATATGACGACATTCATATAATCATGACGATGAACCCAATAATCAAAGAATCCCCAGACATGTTGAGCTATAGTTTCTTTGTTCCGTGCTCCAAACTCACGATTGTTCTCAACTTTATCAAAGTAAGAACATAGAACATCATCGACGCTGACGGAATAAGTTGTGTCCATTTCCTGGAAAAAGTTAGGGAAATGTCTATTTAGTCTGTTGCACGAAGCTAAACCATACACAAACAGAACATAGTGAACTAATGATGTCTTATAACGGGCAAAAAGTGAAATGAATAGTGGAAAGAACCGAACAGCAAAAAGACGAATCAATGTGATATAGGACCATTGAGCAAGACGCCTGCTCATGAAAGCGTTAACAGGAAAGCCTAAAGCCTCAAATGCAGGAGGTAGCCTGAACCTTAAAACTGATTTAGCTAGGATCCTGGGTGTCACAGTAATTGTCATGGTCCTTCAAATTAATGAACCTTAAAACTGATCTAGCCTAGAAAAAGAGTCTGATATCCCAAGGAGAAGTCGTTACATACTCCAACCTTTAGAGCGCGCTAGTACCCTCAATTACGTTCACTCTCCTAGTTGACGTGGCAGTATACATCCTAAGAAGAAGTAGACGTGTGGTGTACATACAAAACTTCGCATTAAACATCTTATCAATGTATTCCTTAATTAGTTTCTGGGCAAAAGATTAACGGTCAAAAATCTTCAATAAGCTTTGGAAAAGGGGTACCACATCTTCAACAGGAAGCCATCATCAACTCATTAAGGTACAACTTATGGAAAGTGATGACAAATATTTGGGGAATTTTTTGTTAAAATCTCCTCGCCAAATCGCATCGTTTGATGTTCTTGAGTCAAAATTTTCTATTAAACTTGCGGTTGGAAACAAAGGTTAATCTCTCAAGCAAGAAGAGGTATCCCAATTCAGACTATTCTGTCCTCACTTCCTATCTATTCTATGAGTACCTCAATTCTACCAAAAGGAGTTATATCTAAACTCGAAAATATGGAAAGAAACTTTTGGTGGGGACATGGCCTGATGAACATAAACTACATTTCTTAAATTGGAGAACCATTTGCCTGCCTAAATTAGCGGGAGGACAGGGATATCGGAATCTAGAGTTGGTGAATTTATCATTAATCGCAAAGTTGACATGGAGCTTCCTCACCAAACCAAGATCAACATGGGCACAACTTCTTCAAACCAAATATCTTCGAAATTCTAATTTTTGGAGTGTTAACCGTGGCCCGAGTAGTTCTTGTACTTGGCAAGCGATGTTAGCAACAAGAGAAATTTTTCAACATTCTTGTTTTTGGTCTTTGGGTAATGGCGCTTCCATTTGCATCTTTGAAGACCCTTGGATTCCAGATTTAGACACATTTCTCTTGGACAAACAAACGGTTGGCCGAGTCAATTTATATTCGTCAGAGATTATTTTCACCGGGCAATAAATCGTGGGATGTTGATTTAAAATTCGTGGTTTTTTCGATTCAAGTACTGCTTCCAAAATATTAAGTCTTTTTATACCTCAGGAAGATATGGAAAATTGTCTAATTTGAACACCAGCAAAGAATGCACATTCAGTACCAAGTCTTCTTATAAAAGCTTGTTGACCCTGCATCAACCTTCATACCAAGAACCAAATTTCGATTGGAAATAATTTTGGGCGAACAATACATTATATCCTAAGGTGAGAAATTTTATATGGAAGATTATTCACAGTGGTTTGGCAGTAAAAAATAATATAGGTTGATTTGTACAAAATATTCATCTTCTTTTGTCTGTTTAGTAACACATTTGAAGAATCGGCATCCCATCTTTTACTCCATTGCAACCAGGTACAACACTTATACCAACAAATTGGAATTACTGTAGAAACGGATGTACCATATGATCTTATCTCCACTCTGTCCACATGGATCGCAAAACTCGATTCCTACTTAATGTTCAATAAAGCTTTATGTGGAGCATATGGAAAGAGAGAAACAATGTGATTTTAACTCCGACTACTTTCAACACAAATACAATTATCAGTCATTACTTCTCGGATTTTTTCTTCCTACCATCTGCAACTCCCACATCCTCACCATCAAACAACCGGCTAATACATCATGAATGGATTCCCCCGAGGCAGAACAATATAAAACCAATGTCGACGGGTCGGTTTCACCACGTTGGAGATGCTCTTGCGTCGGAGATGCTCTAAGAGTCCAACCTCGGGTTAACCCTAATTATCTCCTAATCCTAATTATCTCTTGAGTGGAGTTTGCATAGCCTCCTGTGCATATTTTGTTGGTTTCACTTCAGTGGAATTTTTTAGCCTACTCATATTATATGTAGTAAAAAAACAAACCATCTCTCTCTCTTTCCCTCTTTCTAACTAAAGAACCCTTCTCTACTTTGCTTCCACCACCATGTCCCCCCTCTCTCTCCCTCCCTCTTTATTATGTATCTAGACGAAGAATACATTGATCGTTGTGGTAGTAATGATGGAAGAAGAGTTGACAACAATAGAAGATTTTGTTTTTTCATTTTAATGGAAGTCCGAGTGGAACTAGAAAGAAATGAGATGGATGACAGATTCAAGTAAAAAAAAACTTAAGTCGAACAACAACAGGAAGAGATTGAAAAAACAAAAAATAGTGTCCAAAACAAACTTCCGAACATAATAGGGGCTAAACCAGAGTTTGTCACAAATTTGGGCCTGAAACGGGGGGTTATTGGTACTGGTATTCCAAGCTTCAAATAGTTCTTTTATATGTTGGTCTTGTGCTTACATGGGAACATCAAGTAATTTTGCAGCTTCAAACACAGTAAATAATCAAATAATGGAAGAGTTGAAAAGAAACCAAAAAGTCAGCCTTTAATTTATCAAAATGTAGTAAAACCTAGATGAACAACTCATGAAAGTAAATTAACTCACTCAAGTTTGCCGCAAGTATAAGAACGTTCTCATTCTGTAGATCATCTTCACAGGCCTGGCGTGCCAAGTGTTTTGACGTTGTTAAGAAGATGCCACAAAGCAAGCCTGTCCTCAAGTGATGTGATACCCTGTTCTTGCAATCCCAATCTTCGTCAACATAAGAAAAACCCATACCACACAACTATGTACATATGATACATAAAAAGGAGAAAAAGAGGGCTTCAAATATCAACAACGACATTTCCGTAGGTTGTTTTTGTAAATTTAACCAACGGAGTCTTCTTCACTGTCATCATCATCAACCTCATTCATCACATCATCAACAAGATTGTCGTCACCATGATCGCTTGCCGCTTGGGTATCTTCATCAGATATGGATTGACCAACTTCTTCATCAGCTCCATTAGCATCATTATCATGATTAGTACCATCTTCAGTATCTGAATCTGAGGTAGATGCCTCCTCATTCTTGTCTCTTTCTTTACCTGAAGTTTCATCATCACCAAATAGTTTTGAGAAGTCAGGAGCCACAATTTGAATCATCTCATTAAGGGCCTGACGCTCCTGATTCAATTTGGTTTCAGCGACAGCAGCAACAACCGTAGAGCCGACCTGACTCGCTGCAGCCTGGTCATCTTCCTCAGCTTCATTATCATTTCCCACACTATCCCTAACTCTGCTTTTTTGGGATTCGTTATCTCCCTGCACAGAAGGGGCGGTGCTAACTGCCCAGCTGCCAACGACTTCTGAAGTCAAAAGATCTGCTGTTCCAATTGTGCCAACAGCTTCAGTGTCTTCTTGCACAGTGGCATTTAGATCTCCAGGTTGGTTATTTGACTGTGATCTATTTTCATTATGAGCCTTTCGAGTCTCTTCTCCATTTTCTTGTATCTGAGTATCATCGTCGATCTGCATAGTATCACCAAGTAAAGTGGTTTGTTTGTTCAAATCAAAATTTTGCTCTGAAAAGTTATTATTAACGACCGGACTTTCAGTTCCGAGAACTTGTTGAGTATCAGTTTGATCTCCTTCTGGTACTGGTGCTGTTCCCCCATTAATGTCAGAACCAAACCCGCCCTTGACAGAAACATCGGCACTATTACATTCCATGTCCTGGGTATCTTGGCATTCTTCTTGATCCTTGGTATCACATTCATGTTTCTCAGTAACACTTTCTTCATCGCTCGTGCTGTCCACTAGTACACGGTCAACTCTTGCAGTTGAAGCAGAAGTAGCATTTTCCTTTACATTGTTGTCCCGTATATGAGTTGTAAGGTTTTCTCTGCCTACAGCTCTGTTTCTGATTCCCTCTGTCGCAATGAGATCAATATCAATCAACGTGTTATCATAATTGTCCTCGTCTTCAAGAGTTCTTTGCATTGATTTCAGCTGCTCTTGCTGCTTAGCAAAAAGAGATGAGATCTCCTCAGTCGTTGAATAAAATGCCCGTAATTGTGATTCCCTACAAGGAAATTTGAACTTCAAGTGTGAACTTTGTACGTTAACAGGAATTTGATGACGCTATTCAAGTTAACTACTTTAATAAGAGGATAGAAATGTATATCAATGTGCATGTTTAAGCATTTCAATTTTTGATCAAAAGAAAGACCAAGGTACTTAATGGAATGATGAAATAACTTTAGTTTCAGAAGACCTAACCAACTTAGATTTAATTTTCGGAGTAAAAAGCAAGAAATATAGTGTAAAATTCTGCTTAGAAAACAAAGCAAGAAATTGAGTTGGAGACAACAGAAGAGAGAAAGTAGATCAAAAAATGATGGCCTCTAGCATTAGGAGAGCATTAGCTGGTATTACGAAAGAAAGTATAGTGATCAATTTTTGTACTTACTCTTCCTATACCAAATTGGTACAAGGAGAGCAAATATAAAAATTATTAGAAAAATAGTTCAAAAATATAAAGATTTTCGAGCGAAACTTAAAAGATATATTATCTTTGCAGAGAGAGAATCTTATGGAGAGAACCTCATCATCTCTCTCTTTTTTTCTTTTATCTCTTCAGTGTCTATTAGAACACTAAAATACTTTATGTATATCTTTACAGGCACAACTTCAGTACTTGTACAAATCATCAAAACTGAGTTTTAGTCTACTTTACTTGGTTGAGTCAAAGATGTGTTTTTTCCTTTCAGGTCTATCACATAAGATGTGGGGTATCTATACAGTTTCGTCTCGTTTTTGCAATATAACGAAGCTAATTTTCTATTCTGAAAAAGAAATTACTTGAGTTGTTGCGGAGAGGAAGATGGATGGGTTCCTTTCTAATCTTTGTGAAAATGTTTTGGTTAGTTTGGGAAAAAAGAAGAAACAGCTATATATAACTCTCCTCATAAAAAAAAATACCACTCTTGACTCTCCCTATACCAACGTACTCTACACTAAAAATTGTTTACCCTATACCAAAGCCTAAAGTGATTTGTTGCACCAAAAAGTAATTATTTTAGTTCCTCATGAAATACCTTTTACTTTAATAACTTGACAAGTTAGCCCTTCACTACCGCTCTCACGTACTAGTGTATCGAAAATGACGAAACCCTATAAATTCTTACCGGAGAATGATTCTTTCCCTAGCACCTTGAAACCTCTGTTGTGCTGTGGCAAGGTCCCGAATTGCGGCAGCCATTTCAAGCTCAAGCGCAGAAACCTTAGCCCATGCTTCTTCTCGAGCGACCTGCTAACATCATAAAAGGATCTCAGCTTGAAAGATACAGGGTGAACTGTGATGTGCCCCAACGGTCCAATTTGAAATTTGAACAATACTAAATGAGAAAAAATGGAAGAATATATCGAGTAGCAGATATATGTTGCATAAGTTGTGTTGAATATCTATCATGCAATATCACTATCCAGGTCATAATGATTTGAAGTGACGAGATATGTTACCATTGAGGCACATAATACATATGAACCACGACAAATCTCTTGCTAACTAAAATCTCGAAGCAGCAAATTGGTTGTGGTTCTTAAGAAGAATGAAGTTTATGAAAAAAGAATATAATTGAAGGCTAACCAACTGAAGGCATCGTACATTCATGCCATTACGATAAGTGATTTTTGCATAACTACCTTTTCATTCTCAAGTTCCTTCCTCAATCTTTTCATTTCGCACTCCAGAGCTTCCATCTTCTGCTCCACCACACGAAATTGCAGAACAAACAATTGTTATGATGTAATTAATCGCCACATGCTATCAGATGCAAAATAAGAATGTTAGAGGAGAGAGATTACTTTTCTACAGTTCAGAGAGGTTTGCTGCTCTTCTTGAACTTGGGCTTCTAGTTGGCGAACTTTCTTCTCAGACATTACCAAGTTCTCCCTTGTGTCTTCCTGTTCCATGAAAGCATTTAAGCATGAGCTCTAAAGAAGCAGCTCGAGTGCAACCATCAAAATACATTCATTGATTGAGAAAAGACAACATACCAGCTTTGTCCTCAGCGAATCCACAAGTAAACGACTCTCTTTATCTGACTCCTGAAAACGGGCAGAATAAGTTGGTTTTTAACAAAGTCGGCCTACACAACAATAAGCATTAAAAAAAACAGATTTTTCTCAAGACCTGAAGTTTATTAATAACTTCTTTGAGCTCCCTTTCCTGCTTGTAGGCGGTGTCAGACTGTCGCTTTAATTCCTCTTGAGCTTCTGTCTGAGCTTTCTGTAATGCAGATTTTAGATCTGATACAGCCTTTTCTCGTTCTTCCATTCTCTGTTTCCGTTCTTCATCCAATCGTTTCTCAAATTCAGATATAGTTGCCTTTTGACTACAAAACAAAGCAGTTAATTGTTTCTTACATCTTACAAGAAAACAGACTTCATTTCGAAGAATCAATAACAATAAAGCAATCAATAGTTCATAATCATAAGGACAAATTAAATGTGGCTAAGTAACTCCCACAAACGACAGAAAAAAAGAGAAACATCAATCGAAGTACTTCAAAAATAATCTACCATTGAGCAGAATCAATCTTCCAGACCAGGAACTTGGGTGCAGTGTAGGGTGATGCTATAAAATTAGAGATCTCAAGAAATCTGACAGAAACTGTACGTACATCAGAAGTTCGAAACTTACCTATTGATTATTTCACCAGCCTCAGTACGTGACTGCATAGAAGCATTAAGTCGTTCATTGAGCTCCTCAATAGCTTGCTGTAGTTCAGCTGAAACTATGCTGGCCTTTTCTAGTTCTTTCTGTTTAGCCTCCACACTATGCCGCAAATCTTTTAGGTCATTAACATAAGATTGTGATATTGATTCTTTCAGGTCTTTCATCTCCTGCAACATCAAATCAAACCCTTTATCAACAAGACAAGCTTACACCAAACGCAGGACATTTTGACAACATATTATTTAAAAGCTGGTTTTGCGTTGACTCTAAAAGGTCAACCAAAAGTCCGTAGAGGAACACTAAAAGGTTAACCAACAGGTCACTATTGGCTGAACAAAAGAACCAACTAATATTAATTGGCTGATTTGAAGAAAGGGGACTATTCGTGGAACGGCATATAAATCTGTAACTAACAGGCTAACAACTACTTTATATGATAGTTACTGTGACGTCTTCATTGAGCGATACAACGCCTCATCTTTGCAAAGTAGACTAGAAGTTTGTTCCTTTAGAATAGGTGATTTATTAGACTAAATATACAATTATGATAACAATCATGGGGTCATAACATACTCACAGTCAGGCAACCCATTTCTGGTTATAAAATATAAGGAATTCAGAAATGGAAAAAGTTACAGTCAAGAACATGGTAACAACAAGAATAGTTATACCTTTTCATGATGTGAAACAGATGTTCGATTTGCATTTCTCAGTTCTTCAATGGTGACGGCATGAGATTCCAACTGCTTCCTCAGTTCCTAGATATAACACCAAATTTAAGGTATTACATCAGATAAGAAAAACAAATTGTGTGCTAATCAAGGCAGCTTCAAACTAAAGAAGTATGTCTTTGAACCACAAAAGAGTCCAAATCAAACTTAGGAGTATACCGTATTTGATCTCTGCAGGCTTCTAACATCATCAAGAGAAATGGGGCCTTCAGATGCCCCAATTCCAATACCTTTTAGCCTCTTGTTTTTGGAAGCAAAATCCTCTTCAAAGAGAAAAAAAAATAGATCAGTCTACTCGTATAGAACAAGGAAACCCTCATATCTTAAAAGCTAAAACTGCTAAGAAGAATTAGACAAGTTCAAAACAATAGATTGAAGTGAAAAATAAGATATATGATCTGAGGACTCTGAGCTTTTTCTTTCTTTAGTTGCCTGACAAAAGTCCCAAATTCCGGAAGGGTCAAAACATGACTTTGATTAAAAAAACATTAGGCATGTGCTACAAGGGATAGTTAATATTTCAAAATACAACCTGCATCCTGCTATCAAGTTCAGTATTGAGAGAAAGATGCAATACTTGTCGACGCGTTTGATAATCTAAAAGTCTAAGAGGAAATAAGATATTAATGGAATCACAGGATTTTTGTAAATTAGATCAAGTACTTCATTTTACATACCTGATTTCCTTTTCAGGATGTTACTAGGACTACCATCCACCAATGACGTGGAGTTAACAACTTCTCGATATACAAATGCAAAAGCAAGTTCTGTAGACCAATGAACAAAGAAATAAGGAAGATAGTAAGTGGTCTGAAAGAAACCATTTAAACAAAAAATTGGACCGTAAATTATTTAATTACACGAGAAATTGACACTAATTTCAAGAACACATTCAGATAACCATGCAACAGGGATACTCTTTAGTTTTTTTCCTAACATTTTGGATAAGATACTCGGGGTGTCGGATACAGTCAGTTACTTTTGTGATGTAGAATGTGACATTCCGTTATGTACATATTGAACGTAATTGCACTCAATCGTCCGAGAACCATAAAACATAACTCTTGGTTAATGTCATTTGTGCATAAATGGTTGATACTGAAGTAGATTAAAACAAGAAATACATGTCTAGTGTGCACAACGGAACCCATTTTGAGATTTTGAGGTTGTCAATTATGATCCCTCCTATGGTGCCAGATACCGGGGTGAAACCAGTACTCGCACATGTGTATCCCAAAAGAAACAATAAAGTGACAAGCAATCGACTTGTCAAAAAATATAAACAAATCTCAAACGTTACGGAATACCAAGCATTCCCATTACCATGTTGAGGAGCAGCCGCAATTGATATAATATCTCCATTTTGAAGTTGCGCTTCGGCACTATGTTTATTCAGCTTTTCCCAGTTAAGATATGTACCATTGGTGCTGCCCAAAAATTCCAAAGCAAATTGGAAAATATATATAATAAAATCATCATCATCATCATTATTATTATTATAATAGTTATGTCAATAATATGCAACCTGGTGTCTTTCAAAAACACAGAAGAGAAAAAGCTTGAAGGATGCTCCGCATCTTCAGTAGCAATCTTCTTGCGATAGATTTTGCAATGTTTACCACTGACAGCATTCGAATCAATTCGGAAACGTGTATCCTCTACTAGCCGACCAATGCAATTCTCATCCTCTGACAAAAGAATATTTATTCCCTGCTTCACAATAACCTCATCAACTTAAGTTCATTAAAGAAAAAAATACTATTGCCAAGATATTCATAAATTTTCTAAGAGTTTGCATGAATCAATAGTATAATAAACAAAACCTAGCAATCAGATATACTTAAAGAACTTGAAAACCACCCATGAAAGCAGACCCAAGAAACAAAACCACAAAATCAATGCTGCAAATATGTAAAGATAACTCCTTTCCAACTTTTCTCAGATTCTAAGACCTATGAACAAGTCATCTGAACTTCTTTTAGTAAGATACTCAATTGAAGAACAAGTGATTTCTTATCAAGGACGAAGTTTCAATTATTAACTGGATTTTAATTGTTTATTTCCCCCAATTGAAAAGTATACTCAACATCTAGAATCAGAACAATGCGATAAAAATTTCAAGAAAAAGCAAGGGTTTTTGGGGAGGATTAATTAGATAAATTTCAAACCTGAGAACGTTTACGAGCATTAGAAGAAATGGCGGTAAGAACACCCCAAACACCAGGATCAGCATTCTGAAGAGGTTGAAGAGAGAATTTACGAGCAACTGAAAGAATGAAATCTTTAGGAGTTGGATTCTTTTTGGGTGGAGAAATGTTATTGAGTTGAGCTGGTTGACAAGAACTTGTTTGAGATACCATATTACCATCTTCTTTAGGGCTTGCGGTTGGTTTAGGGTTCGTTTTTGATGGAGTATCTTCCTGATCATCCACCAATGCCATCTCAGAGGAAACCCTAGAAATAACCGGTGATTGAGATTAACAGAAGAATTTGGCGGGGATTTCAAACCCTAGAAATTTATGGGAGTTCTTTTCAGTGAGAGGGAGAGGGAGAAGAGTATGGGAGAAGATAGTTTAGTTGTACTTCCCTATTTCGCGACCTATAGTACCTATGTTACAGCATAATGTGGATGCTTGATCGAATAAATGTCACGAGTAACAATAAAACGGTAATTGTACCCGTTTCTTATTCGGGAAAACAGTCCGAGAGCTCGTTACCTGACCCTAACTGCCTGGGGCGAGCAAGGCAATGGGTACTTAATCTGGCTTGGGTGTTGGATTCGAGCGAGTCGATACATACTTTAGTACTTGATTTGGCATGGGTGATTCGACAAGTAAGTTGGGCGGTTATAGTTGGGATATGGACATTCTTAGGGGTGTTCTCGAGTTGAGCTTGTAACGAGTTGTTCGAGTTTGGCTTGACTATTGCTCGTGTTCGACTCGAAAATTAACGAGTACAAGCTTAACACAAGCCCAAAATCATGTTCTTTTATGTAAACGGACCGAGCTTGATCACTCTTTAGTGTAACCCGAGCTACTCGTGAACAGTTCGTTTAACATATTATTATAATAGTGTAGTACATAATTACGTGTTAGTTTGAAACTTGTACATGGAATATCAACGATTAAAAGATTATTGGAATATGAATCATTAAGCACTATTATTGTATGTTTTTTTGGTGAAGAATTATTATTGTATGTGATAAATGATCATAGAAGTATTTGATAATTTAGGAAGTTCTTTTAATTTGAAGTAGTTTAATAAACGAGTTTAAAACAATGCGAGTTCGAGCTCTTTCAAACATATACGAGTCGAGCTCGAGAAAGTGGACAATTATTCGAACGAGCTCGAGCAAACAATCAAATACACTAACCGAGCTTAAAAACCTTACTAATCGGCTCGACTCGAGAACACCCCTCACATTCTACTCTATCTATCTCAGTGTTAAGTCTGATAAGCTTTTTCCGGACTCTTCCCACGTCCATCTTTGGATTGCAATGATTCTTGGACATACAAATTTATTTTGTTTCTAATAGGAAAAACCAAAAGTTGAAGATTTTCTACACTTATGACTACAACAAATTCTTAACAAGTTCATCTAATGGACGTCAAAACTAAAAAAATGTAAATCTTGAGTTTGTGTTTTTTTTTTCAACAAAAAAAAAAGTTTGTAGTCTTTGCATTGTATCTCATTTAATAGTCCCCTAAAGTTATATAAATACCGATCTTCTTTGTCATTTGAAATATATCCTTTGAAACCGAAACCCACAATATTTTACTTCGTTGAAAGGATTGAAAAATTTAATCTTATTACTTCGTTGGTTTGTTTGTGCATTATAATATGATTCCTTAGAAACCGAAACCCACAATATTTTTTGTTGTTGATACGAAGCCCACAATATTTGTCTAACTAAAAAATAATCTAGGGCCTTTTACTTTCTTAAAGATCGAAGAGTACAATAAGAGTTATCTATTTTAAGGCTGCACCATAAGCTACAGCTACTCGGTCGGCTACCAACCATGATTCTCTGTACTTGGTATTTTAATCACAGGAATATATCCTTATGCAAACAATGAGTGCCCTAACTCGATAAGGATTACACCATAGTTACACCATTCACACCAAATTTTACAACAAATAGTTGTTTGACAAATCACCTGTTAATCTATGATTTGTTAACCTTACTCTCAGGAATCTCCATAATTCTATGACATTAGTTTTAAATCTCTTAATAATTGAAAAATTATTGGGATGTGATCTATAAGACTATAACTATACAATCATGTGATCTATTATATATATTGAACTTAGAGAAACAATTTAGTTTATATGATCATAGGTTTCTGTCAATAGATTGTCCGATCATTAGCTTCGATCATCTTAAGTACCCATTGAAATTGTACTTTAACATTTTACCGGGTAGACCTAATTTATTTGTGGTATATTTTGCAACAACTATAGAAATATGAGAAAGGACTTCATTGTTCTATATTTCAACGACGTACTGTTTCGCTAAATATAATGATATTTTTATTATTTCTCTCTTCATTAAGGTTTTCACCATTCTAATTACTTTTGCAAATATAATATCAATAATAATTTACATTAGAAAATGTATATATTCCCCTTCATACCATACACAATGGGATCACGTCTTCTAAATAATATGTAGTTCCACATTGAAAAAAATATGACAAATATTATGCATAGAATTGGTACACCACGACAATAGAGTCATTAAGGGTATAAATAATGTCCAGTTAGAATGTAAGATATACGTTTTGCCTTAAAATGTATGTATGTCTTTAGAATAATTTATAACAGTTATGAACATATTTCATCTGTACGATGAGTAGTATCAAAATTAAATGATGTGTAGATGTATGATGTACAATTGTTTATTATGGTCATGTAATTTTTTTTTTGTTTTTTTTTTTGTTAAAAGGTCATGTAATTTTGTTGTTTCAAAGAAAATGATAGCATCTCATTGGAAATATTTCTCAAAAGAAAAACATTGTAACAAGAAAGTATATTTTTTTTTGTTGTTGTTAAAAATATAGTGAGTTATTTCAACAAAAAAGAAAAAAAGAAAAGAAAATATATTGAGTGGTTCCTTTAAAGACAGAACACAAAAATACAATAGACTTGAAAAGAAATATGCCGTCCAATCATTGTTCATAATAAAATTTTTGAGGAGCCCACCTACCTCAATTGGAATTATTGAGATGGAAGATTTAAAATATCTAACCTAAATTTGTTTTTTTTTCAACAAAGATAACTTTAATCCACTCAAAGAAGGAAAGAGTTATTTCTGGTTACCCGCCTAATTTATAACCAATCTCTTGCTTAGTCCCCTTTTTGTCTTTTCAATACAAATTTGTTAGAATTTGTTTGGTTGTTTTTCTGGTTTTACCTTTATCATATCACAATAGCTTATCTTATTTTTTATTTTTTATCTTAGTTATAATCTTGGTTAACAATTTTTTGAGTGTTTCTTTATTTTTGTCTGTCTTTTCTATCTCATTGATACTTTCTCACTCTCCCTAATGTCTATGTTATGTCTCATCTTCCAGAGTAATAAGAAAATGTAAAGAAATTATTTCAAAAAAATAAATTAAAGATGTTAAAGTTTATGAAAAGAAAGAAAACAATATAAGAACCAGGAAATTGGGTCGAAAATCTAATTTTAAGTTTACGCAGTTAAAAGGACAAATTTAATTTTGTTCGGTTAAAAATCCAGCACTTGTATTTTGTTTGGTTAAAAAACTAAATATTTGTATTTTGTTTGGTAAAGAAAACTCTATATTTTTTGCAATATTGTTTTTTACAATTTTTGTGACTTTTTTTTCACAAAACACAAAATAGAGAACTTTGACCAAATTTCGCTATAAGAAATACGATTAATTATAAGGGTAAAAGTGAAAGACAAAAACCAACCCTAACAAAAGTTTAAACAGAGAAATGGAGATTGGAGACTGGAGAGTGGAGAGGGGCCATTTGAACATTCGGTGAAATATAAGGGCTACTAGGCAGAAAATCACCAACGGAAATAAATACCACGTCAGCACTTAACGGTGAAAGTAGAGTAGCTGTCCCGCAATAGGGGGTAAGTGAAAAGTCAGTGACGGTTCAGTCACACATTTTATGCTCCAAATTCAATTACTATTTAACAGAAAAGAATTATAGCCGTTAACCGACGTGTTAATTGCCGTTAAATTATATCCCACGTGGCATCTCACTCTTAAAACACGCAGATTTAAAAGAAAACAGAAACTCTTACTTTACTCTGATAATCAAATCTCAAATTTGGAGGATACCTTCAAAAACCTAACTGGTTCTGTACCTCATTGAAGTTCGATTATCTAGGGTTTCTGAGTTGATTTCTTTCCCATTTCTGATATTACCAGATTCAGAAAGATCTTTCGATCATAGTAAGAGAAATTAGGGTTTTTTTATTTATTTCAGCTATTAAGCTTTATAATTACGGAATAAAGGTGGTTGTTGTTTGCACTTTTGGTTTTTAGGGTTTCTTTAGCTTTAAGATATACAGATAGATTATCTTTATTGTTTCGTATAAATGTTAGTTATAAATTTCAATTTATACGAATTTATATTGGTTAATTGATTTGGGGAAGACGAAGAGATGACATTTGATGACAGTGAGGTAGTTCCAGTATTGAAATTGAAAATGGTGGATGGAGGTGGAGATTATGCGAGGTTGAGGGATACGATTGAAATTGAAGAGCATGGAAGATTTGAGCTTCCTTCATCTCCTAGAAAGGGAAGAGCTTGGTGTTGGTGGTTAAAGATGGTTATCTTATGTCTTCTTCTAATTGCAGTTGCTGTGGTTTTCCTCATCTGGATTGGACCTTTCCTCTTGGTTAAGGTTGTTATATCTCATTTACCTCAATTTTAATTTTGAATTGAGTTTTTGGGTTGTTGAATTCACTCTCACTTTGGTCTTTATCAATTTGCTTTTCTAGGGTTTGTAATTCATGAATTATTCTGTTCAACACTGAGTTAGTTGAATTTTAACAGGTGTATCTAATCTTGTAGGGGGTTTCTATAGTTTTCACATGTATAATCTTCTTAGGGTTTTTAATTATTCTATAGTTGCATTTATATAGACATCACTAAATTAATGTGAAAATTTAAGTATCTTTCTGGTTTTATGGCTTTCCTTTGTAAGCATTAAGACAATGAGAAGGATAAAATCTAGCAAGGTTAATTTGTTTTGAATGCATTATAACATTCATATATTGCAACTATTAGTGACAAACTGACAACTTTCAGGGGCATGTATATAATTTGTTTTTCTCGAGGGAATTCGCGGAGTATGTTTCTTCTTCTTAGTAGTCTAATAGGAAAAAGAGCGGACTGACAACTTACCTCCATCTAAGTGTCCCACAATTTCTGAATTTTTGTAGATCATTGGCTTGGTAGAAATTTATGATGGCATATAAATGTGTAAGTTTATAGTAGATACTTGATTATTAGAGTGTTTGTGGTTTATACCAATTCTGAATTCGACTAACATGGGTTGGTGTTATTGCGTCTTCTAGGTAGTGGACTCCATTGTGGAGTGTTGGTTCTTTCTGGGGTTGTACTTTTTTCTTCTTCCTGTATGAATTGTTGCACTGATTTGTGCTCTGCTTTGACAGGAAGTTGTCCCTATCTTGGACTGGATAATGTCAACATTCAGCCCTCAGGTGCTGGGATTCTTACTGTTTGCTTCTATGACAATATTCCCTTCACTATTAATTCCATCTTCACCTTCTATGTGGGTAGCTGGGATAACTTTCGGTTACGGTTTTGGATTCTTATTAATTCTAGCAGGATTCAGTATCGGCATGTCATTGCCATATTTTATTGGCTCTCTTTTTCATCATAAGATCCATGTGAGTAGTTTTGTTTGGTTTTACCATAAAATTTTCATTACAGGCGAGGCAAGTGGAGTGTGTCTTTTCCAGACTAAGTTTTTGAATTTGTGTAGGTGTGGATGGAGAAATGGCCAGAAAAAGCGGCTATCATAAGATTAGCCGGTGAAGGGGATTGGTTTCATCAATTCCGAGCTGTTGTTTTACTTAGGATTTCACCATTTCCATTTATTGTATTCAACTATGCTGCTGTTGCAACAAATGTTAAGTATTGTCCATATATACTCGGATCGCTGGTCGGAATAGTGCCTGAAATCTTTGTCTCGATCTACAGGTTTGGTTCTCATCCCCTTTTCATATATAAGATTATAAGTATGCCTCGAGCTTACCATATATACACATCACACTGTATAGAATGCATGCTCAAACGTATCAGATGCGTAACATTATTTTATGTCAAAATCCTAAAATATTAATAAGCAACTATTTTATGTTAACCATCTAATCATCTATCGTTTTGGATATGTGTATCTGTATCCTTCACATTGTATGGATAAGGTGTCCTATTTATCCAAAATATGATTATATTTGAGTAATTCATTTAATCATGTCAAAAAACTGGTCTTTACTGATATAGAAAAATTCTGTTTCCGTTTTGATTGGTAAGTTGTCATGGACTGTCTAGGTTATCTACGGTCAAATCAGTAGTTGTGTACGATTTTTGTTCATGTTGACAAAGTTAAGAAAGCGACTTCAAGTTTTTGTTAATAGGCGCTTCGTGTTGTTACATCTAGAACTTGATTTTTTCTCTCATTTTACTTTCAACTTTTGGTTATTTGGCTAGGTGAATGATATTTGTTTGGTAATTATTGCGTGCAAATCGAACTTAGTTCATATATTAATGATGTATTTCGATGTTATCTGGCAGTGGGATACTTATTCGAAACTTAGCAGATGCAACTCAGAGTCACCATTCTCTCACAACACCACAAATCGTCTACAATTCAATTGGTATCTGTTTAACCGTTGCTGTTACTGTTTTCATCACAATGTATGCTAAGAGGACACTCAGGAAGCTACAACACGATGAAGAGCCGCTACTGATATAGGTCTTAGAGTCCGAGTTGCCTGACTCTCCACGAGACTGCATTTTGTGGCAACAAGCTCAGTTTTAGATCCACTTCTTTCGTATAGGGTCTGTCTTTGGGTGATAAATTTCCAAGACTCCCAACTCATTGACCTAGTGGAAACGTGAATCTGCAACCTGCAAATCTGATCGGCGAACACGGATCAAACGGTATGTGACACGACCCACGTTATAGTTTGATGGGAGATATATGAAGAAGTGTATATGCTTGTATTATACAGGATGGCTCTTGAAGGTATATAGTGTGAATGTGTTAAGAGAGAGAAACACTGAACATCCATGAAAGTGAAAGTCAAGTTTATATTGAAATGAGAATAAACACACATAATATCCTTGACCTTGTTATCACTTAATAGAAGAATATGTTATTTTCATTTTTTTTTATTAATGAGCAGATTTCTGAGTTGCCCCCTAGATTATGATTGGTAGACATTTTGGCTCCCTAAACTAACAGGCCGGTCCTTGAAGTGCTTAGGTACTTCGTTTTAGAAGATAGTAAAAGTTTAAAATGCCGGAGCTAACAGTTCCAAATTTGATAGGAAGTTTGTGAAAGAATGCGACACCTTCCTTTAAACTAAAACTAAAGAGAAGCGCCTTTAAAACTTCCCTTCTATGTATGCCTCAGTGTAACCTGGTTCGTGTGGAAGTGTCGTTCATGTGAAGTCACTTTGATCGAATGCTAATACCCGAATGCTGATTACCCCTCTGCAGTCGGAGTCTAGGGTTCAACTTGCACTCATAAAATAATCACCTCTGGAAGGTGGGTGAATAGAGAATTACTATTTGTTAGTACAAAAGCAAGCTTCTAAACTCCTCAATTAATATTTCATTGAATTGAGGAATTGGACCAGATCCAAACTGGCCGCTCAACTAGCATTCAATAGAGTTGAAAATTTCTTGACTATAATTATTTAATTCTTCCGGAAAGTAACTTATTGACATTTAAGCCCTAAATCTAAAGAACCAACCAATGGTTGTTTGCCACGTCCTCTAATATAAACTTATGAACAAGTACTACTCATTTACTAACAAAATGAGTAAATACTGCTAATAATCAACAGAACTTATACTATAGTTTTATGCCCACTCGGTCTTAGGCCAACAGAATCTCAAAACCTTTACTTTTTTTCGGGCACATAATATTTGTTCTCAGGCCTGTAGAATCTCAAACGACTTAGGTGGATGGACAAGATACAAAGACAGAAGTGAGATTTATCTTTCTTTATACATCTTTCGGGTAAACCCGTCCAAGTAGATCAAGATTTTCAGGTCAAGAATTTGGCAACCTAAAGGTGGGGGGCATAATATCACCATTCTTATATGAATGGGATAAATGTGAAATTAAGGGATACAATAGACATTTTAGAGAAAGAAAAGGTTAGAATAGGTCATGACATTGTTCATTGGGAGCTTTGCCCAAGGTAGGAGTAATTGCACGGCGCAGGCACCATCACATGCCCGCCTCTAACTCCTTCAACCATGGCTAAGTTATCTCTCAAGTTTGTTTTTTATTATTATTTGTTACAGATTTCATTTTCTGAAATTTGCTCGCATTTCAAACAACAATCTTGAATAGCATTCATTACCTTGGTTTATATCATATCTTTTCTGATCTATGTAAATGTAAATGGAATAGGTTTTACGGCAAACGGATATACATGTTACACACACACAAGAAAAAGATGATGTGAAATCTCACTTACAATATGAAAATGGTAAATAAAATGTATGGTTATTAGAAAATCTCATTAGCGACTATTCTAGGAGAGAAACATGTGTTGTAAGATTGATGTCGACAAATAATGTCACGTTCGTAATTACAATGGTCCAAGTGTCCAACGTTTTAAAGTGTTAAATATATCTAACCTATGTTAAATTAGCTAAATTTCGTAGAAGCTCGAAAAAAGAGGAATGCTAGTAAATTATAAATGAAAAAAAGCCACAAAAGTTGGCTAAAAGGAAGTAATTAAGTGCAAAATAATCCAAAAATAATGATATCTTAACCAACCATCTTTACTCCATGCTTGCTCGCAGGAATGGAATGCGGTTAATCACATTAATGACAATTTAAAATGGTGTCTGGTGCAGTTTGAATACGTTAGGAATCACATTTTAAGGATCGGTCGAGGGCCAAACCCATTGGGGTATGCGATTCCTTTTAGGAATCGTCAATTAAACAATGTGGAAACACAATCAATCTCCACTAATTCTAATCCTAAGTCCTAACCAAACCGAACAATATAATTATGTATTATGTTATATAAGAATCACATTCATTTCCACGTGCCAAACATGATCCTAATGTAAATATAACCGTATATCACTTACATGAGAGCCCATGACTAACACCTCAAGGTTTAGAAAAATGTCAGAGAATAAGAAAAACCAGACAAAAATCTGATGACGTGAATCTCACTCACTTGAACATAAACCTGACTGAGTTAAGTCACTTGTTTCGCAATTTCTGATGATCCTTTATATACTTAAACGTGAATCATACTAATCCACATGAGATTTCTGCTTATAATCCGTCTAATCTTCACCATAACACATTTTTCAGTGTTACTCAAAAAAATAAGAAAGAAACTAGTTTTCCCTTTATCAACAACCATCATAAAATAATAGATTTCAAACGTTGACTCCCGCCCTTTAGTTAACTTCTCATAACTCCCAAAACCCTCAAACCTATTCCACCCTCTCTCTCTCTACTTTCTCTCTCTAAATATTCTCTCCGTCACCCCCCAAAAAACCAGAGAGAGTAACAATGGCTACTACATCTCACATAGCTTTCTTCTTGTTCTTGTTTCTCTCTCTACTTTCTCTCTCCACTTCTCACAACATCACAACAATTCTCTCTGCTTTTCCTGAATACAGTCAATACAACAGTTTTCTCTCTCAAACAAAACTTGCTGATGAAATCAATAGTCGTCAAACAATCACAGTTTTAGTTCTAACAAATTCAGCCATGTCTAGTTTAGTAGGGAATCACCCACTTTCAGTTATTAAAAACTCATTAAGTATTCTTGTTCTTCTTGATTACTATGATTCAATTAAACTTCATGATATCTCTAAAGGTACTACTTTTGCTACTACCCTTTATCAAACTACTGGTAATGCTCAAGGTAATCTAGGGTTTGTCAATATTACTAATTTTAAAGATGGTAAAGTTCGTTTTGGTTCAGCTTCTCCTGGATCTAAACTTGATTCTTCATTTACTAAAAGTATTAAACAAATCCCTTATACTATCTCTGTTTTAGAAATTACTTCTCCCATTATGGCTCCCGGAATTTT
Source organism: Eschscholzia californica subsp. californica (assembly GCA_002897215.1). Classification (NCBI taxonomy): domain Eukaryota; kingdom Viridiplantae; phylum Streptophyta; class Magnoliopsida; order Ranunculales; family Papaveraceae; genus Eschscholzia; species Eschscholzia californica. The sequence continues at coordinate 401,779 of BEHA01014877.1, forward strand.
AACAGCTCCGGCACCCTCTGTTTCAACTCTCAATATAACTGATTTACTTGATAAATCTGGGTGTAAAACTTTTTCTTCATTGATTATTGGTTCTGGGGTTTTGAAGATTTATCAATCCGCCATTAATAAAGGGTTAACTTTGTTTGCCCCCAAAGATGAAGCTTTTGAAGCTCCTGGTTTACCAGATCTGAGTAAATTAACAAATGATCAAGTTATTAAGATTTTAAAGTATCATGCTTTATCTGGGTATAATCCAATTGGAACATTGAAAACTAGTAAAGATTCGATTTCTACTTTAGCTTCTAATGGTGGTGATTATGAATTAAAGGTTAAAGTTGCTGGAGATTCAGTTACTTTAGATACTGGTTTTGATAAATCTAGGGTTTCTGGTACTGTAATTGATAGTACACCTTTATGTATTTTTACTGTTGATGATGTTCTTCTTCCAATTGAGTTGTTTGGGCAATCTCCATCTCCAGCACCTTCACCAGTTTCGCTATCTCCTTCACCTTCTCCAGCACCGGAGATTGATAGTGCTCCGGCACCAGCACCGGAGATTGCTAGTGCTCCGTCACCAGCACCGGATATAGCAAGTGGTCCTGCACCGGCATTTGATATTGGAAGTGGTCCTGCTCCGGCGTTTGATATTGCTAGTGGACCGGCTCCCGGTGTGGCCTCTAAATCGGCGCTTCCATCCAATTTAGCACCTGGAGGAGCTCCAAGTAATTCACCCGGTTCGGGTTCTGGGACGGGTACTACCGGTCACGGAAGTGATGATGTAAGAGCTCCGGCATTGTTGAAAACCCTAATTACCGTATCTGGTGCTATCCTTGTTTGGGGCTTGTGCTGAGATCATGAGGAGCACTAATTTTTTTTCTCTTTGAGCTTCAGATTTTAAACTTGTTTGTTTTGATTAATGACCAATTTAGTGTTTTTTACTTCATTAGCCAACTTTTCTATTGCTAACCAATATACTGATCTCCTAGGAAAGAAGGGGTTATGCCTACGCCCATTCCCAACGACATAGTGAATAACCATCGGAAATAGTTCTACTGCCGACGGATCTCCAAGAAACCGTCCACAGTAGTCGATCATTGGCGACATAGTTCAACCCTGTCTCTGTCGGCATAATTTTCATTTATTACCGGGCGTGTAAATCTTTTTCATGAAAAGAAAATAACTTTTTTATGAGATAAAAAAATGTCATTGTTTGGAAAGATAGTGGGATGATTAAACCCTCACTATAACCCTGTTATTGTCTTATTGATATTTTTCATCTCAAATCAACTCTTAGAACTTGGAAACCAGAATAGACACTGATTTGGAGCTATAATAAAATCCACTCAGAATTGAACTCATGACAGTCAAATTTCCAACAAGTTTAATTTGGCAGTAATTGATCAACTAATTGCTGGAACTAACGTTTCGACAACTTTCAGACGAAAATATAGAAAAATTGTTCCAATTCGAGCTTAAACCTATGTGTTTGTTGGTTCTTGTTAGATAAAAATAATTAAAAACGCACAACAAAAATTCAGCAAAATGTAAGTTATTTTTTCCCCAAGAAATGATTCATTAGTGAGTTTTGTACTAATTGAAGCTAAACCATAATAATACAATAACAGAACAATTGAAGTTCCAAATAAGCAAAGATTATACTCTATTGTCATATAATATTGTTGACCTCCATTTCCAGTGCAGAAATAGGAGACACACTTGCGCTTGTTCCAGCAACACTTCTCTCTTCCGCCTCGGTGTTAATGCTACCAGTAGTCGCTGCCGTCTTAGACCCCAATTGTTGCAGTTGATGAACTACATGTGACATTCTCGGCCGCACTGATGGAACATGTTGTGTGCAAGCATAAACAAGATCTACCACCTTTTGTATAAGGCCAACTTCAGGAATGTCCGAGATAAGCGGGTCCAATAAGTCTCGGTACCGGTGAGACTGGACCAGAGGTGTTGCCCATTCGAATATGCTAAGCCCCCCAACAGAATCAACTGCCTGTGCGGGCCTACGCCCACTAACAATTTCAAGAAGCAATACTCCGAAGCTATAAACGTCGCTCTTTGTTGTTAGTTCATTTCTGTATACAAATTCTGGAGCAAGATAACCATATGTAGCAGCCATTACTGTCCTTTCATGCATTACTTCCCATGGCACAAATTTTGAGAGGCCGACTCCCATTAGGTGTGCCCCGAATTCTTCGTCGAGTAATACATTGCTGGCTCGGATGTCTCGGTGGACTACATGTGGCTTCACTTTGTCGTGCAGGAACCTGTTTCCATTGGCAGAGAGGAGAGAAAAAACATGTATTATATACCCGTAGGGATGGAGATCGATATGTGAAAAGGATCAATATAATGAAATAAGCATCCAATCAAACAAAATGGTAGGTTATGATACTAGATATACTTGAGAAGATGGGCATGTTTGTCCTAAGAACTAGATTGCTTAATTTATAAGCTCTCGCCATGTATTCTAGCCGTAGTACATTTAGAAATGACACGAAAAAGGAAACCAAATGAACAACAAAAACTAATATATGAAGATTAATTAATGCAAGTTCGTAAAAAGAAGATTAAGAATTTCCACTTACGCAATTCCTTGAGCTAGAGTAGTGGCAACTCTCATTCTCATTGCCCAATCTAAGCTCCTACCACCTCTTGGAATGTGGTGAAGCCATCTATCCAGGGGGCCATTAACAACAAACTCGTAAACGATATAGCAATTACCATGATCGTAGCAACACCCTCTTACAGCTACTAAATTAGGATGATAAAGTCTTGCAACTCTTCCAATTTCAGAATAGAACTCTTTCTTCCTCTGAAAATTAGACCTCTTTAACCGCTTGACTGCTACTCTTGATCCATCAGGCAGAAGCCCACTATAAGTCCCACCTGTCTTTGCATCTCCAACAAGTCGGCTTCCTTCACTGAAATTTTTAGTAATTGAGCGGAGCTCCTCATTTGTAAAGACCTTCCACGATGGGGGTAGTAACGCACATGTTGCTGGATTAGATACTTTATGTGATCTTCTTCTTCTCTTACTACGTTTGTATACAAGGAGCCAAACCACAACCGCTAATGTCGTGAAAAGGATTAGGGCACTAACAACCGAGAGGATTGCAAAATATTCCTTGTGGCACCGTTTCTGGTAACATTTATCATCTAATGCAAAATATATCTTTCAGTATTTAAAAGAAGCATTAAGTAACCATCCAAATAGAGAAATAACAATCATTCAAGATATTTGACAACATAACTTCAGACTTCTACGTGAGGGTTAAGCAGTTAGGCTTGGGATTGTCTTGGGGTCGGCCAAGGGACAAGTCCATTAGGAGAAAGAAATTAAAAGAAAAACTGAAAAAGGATAAGTGGTAGTAGAAGAAAGCCTTTCCAAGTAACTCGGACGATCCAATCAAGCCCAACCAAGGAGCGCGAGAGAATATTGTGTGTGTATGTGTAAAGAACACAAATTATGAAGGTATGAAGGCAAAAATAAGATCGAGTTGAAACCATTTAAGCTTGTGCTTTAACCTTGGTTTCCTCATCACTTATTGGCAAGATTATTATGATCTTCAAACTTTCCAACTTTATTATAAGTCACCTAAGCCTAACAAAATACAATAAGATAGCGTGCGCGAAATGAAAGGCTTACCTATATCAAGCATGCATATAAACTCTTTGGAACTATTGCATTTGTCAACGGCAAAGGAGAGAGGAGTGTGATTCACCAAGGTACATGAACCAGACGGCTTAATAATTCGGCACGATGAATTGGCGCAGATGGAGTGAAGTGGTGATGCTCCTCCAAGGAAGACTGACTCGTTCCAAAATGAACCATTGTCAGACCACTTCCAACCCTCATCAAGGGTGGAAATGAAGCCTCTCCCACCAATCCAACAGCCATTGGTAGCCGAGGCGCCACATAAGTCCTGGACTAAACTCAGTTCTATGGAATTTGAAATAGCAGCCAAATGACCATGGAAGTGATTACAATGTGACTCAGACCCATCCCAAGAAGTCCCATTTGATACATGCCCAAAGCACTTGTTCTTGTTCGGACCGATTTCCCATCCAGAGGGGCATACTGCTATTCACATTTCAAAACCTAAATTAACAATAAAACCTACTAACTTGTACAAGATGATAACTGAACTATTAATTCTTCTTTGTCAAAAACAACATCTCAAAATCAAAAGTTAATAATTTGGAAACATGGGTTCAGTTAATCAGCAAGATTTGAACTAGATGAGTATCAAATTTAAGAAATAAAATTACCATTTTGTTGTGCCCTAACTAGACTGCTGCTGCAGCTGAGAAGACAAAAGGTAAACCCCCATAGAAAGAAGTAGAAGAAGATTCTGGTGGGTGCTCCTCTCATTTCATCGGCGGCCATACTCACCCAAGCATTGTCTTAAA
>BEHA01014877.1:430965-459036 GCA_002897215.1 Eschscholzia californica subsp. californica
AAAAAGGAGAGATGGGGAGGGTTAAAGTCTTGAGGATAAGGAAGATGATATAGCTAGCTAGCTAGAGTTAGACGTCTCATATCATCTATAGATTTTCAGCCAATTGAAAGTGTAATAGTATTTGCTTACAAAGTATGGGCAAAATTTTCACCTAAATGTAAATTGGGACCACTTCTTCTGATAAGAGTGACACAAATTGACATTTGAATTGGACATAAATCTCTTTACTATGTAAAACTATAGAAGGATAGCTACTTTCTATCACATGTTTAATAATATCTCTAACTCCACAAGTATTATGTTAGTAGGTTTTTACTAGTAAAGAACGATCTTTCGTCAGCAACAAATCTCTATATCAAGTGTTTATCTCTAATTCAAGATGTCAAGTATTGTATCTCAATAGGTGAATCAATTACCGACAGTAACCATAGTCACTAACTTGTAGTCATAGTATCTGATATGTCTTTAGATCTTGAGGTATTGGCAGGGGACTTAGATGGAATCCTTAACGGGTATTACACATTTATTGTGAATGTATGTACTTAGGTATCATTAATAAGGTTTCAGGTCCTTAATTGAGATCCACAATTTTCAACGTGACCATTTATCACACCCACTGATATCAACTTGACCCAACATTTCAAAGTTCAAACCTTTTTTTTTGTTATGTGTTCAAGTTCAGGCTCAATCTGTTAATTTGTTTATTGATCTTGTCTGACCTAGAGAAAGTCTTCTACTTTTTTTTTTATTTTTTTTATTTTTTTTATTTTTTTTATTTTTTTATTTTTTATTATAGACCTGCAAACTCAGAATTTAAATAAGTCACCAAATTCCTTCTGTCACTGTATAAGCACATGTCGTTGAGACATGAATCGAGTGAGTAGGTGTTAAGTCCAAGTTATATACTCCATAAGATTGGAGAAAAATATTGTGTGAGTTGGGGTTTTTAATGACTACCTTATTGGATTTTAATGTCCCACTAAGTAGTTCAGTTAAGATTTATAGAAATTTATTTAGTGTTTAGTGAATTTAATTAGATACTAGCTAAACTCTAAAAACATCTCCGATTCTCCAATGCAACAATCAAACTTTAAATCTTACAGCGTCACATAAGATTTTTCAGAGTTTCTTTTTAAAATCTCTCTCCAACGCAAAACTCAACTTGAATCTCTAAAATGATGTGTTAAGATCTATTTTAGAAATCCTTAAGAAGACTTTAAATTCAGAGTGTCATCTTGAAGATCTTTAAATGTCACATAAGCAAATCAACTAATTTTATACCAAAATAAAAATTTATAGAGTTCTCTTGAGAGTTACATTGGAGAAGGCTTTTCGACAGAGTATCTCTAAATGGCTAAATAGGAAAGAAATGATTTAGAGATCCACTTTTCACACTTGACACATCAAATTTTTAAAGTTTTCTTGAGTCTTGCATTGGAGATGCTTTAAGTTAGACAAAATTTGAATCTTACGACTAATAGACCAATTTACGTAAACTCTAAATCTAAATCTAAATCTCTTGAAAATTACTCACATAAGGTCCAATAGCATACTAAATCTTCTTTGAAAGTCAAATGTGCCTCTATAATTTTGAAATTTGTATCAACAATATGAACCACTTGAACAATCAAGTATTAACTTAGTTGTGCCTTGCATTAAATAAATTTTGTAACGGACATACATTAGACTAGAGTAACACCCATCGTCAAACTTTATGCTTCCAAGAATAATGTATTGAAGAGAATATATTATATCACCAAAACATAAATCTGATACTTTTTCTATTTTTCCAAGGTCAAAAGCTAGAAATAATTTATGTTCTAGTTCGAGAAAAAAGTAAAATTAGACAATATAAAACTATGTTTGTTTCTTGGTTCGAAAACTTAAAAAAAACACCTTACAGTGTGGAAGAGTTTTAGAAAAGCGACAAAACATAATAAATAAACAAATAAAATAGAAAATGTTAAAAGTGTTATAAATCTTTGATTTATGGTGGATGACCACCACACTTTGTAACTCCCACCACCATAAGTTCTCCACCACTATTTGTATTCAAACACAATTATTGTGTGACTATTGGATGTGTAACTCATCTAGCTAAATGCCTATATAAAGAGGTTACTTGCTAATGAAGAAGATGGATCAAACCACTGTATCATAGTACTCAATATACCAATGTACCAATGTAGAGAATTCTCTACAAACATATAAATACAATTCTAGTTCTTCTTGTCTACAATCTCTTGGTTAATATATTTCCATTATCCTTCTTCTTCCTTCCTTTATTTTTCACAACAAAAAGATGGTGTTCCTCAATAGTCAATCTTTTTTCTTTTTTCTTTTTTTTTGTTAAGGACCTCAATAGTCAGTCAATCAATAAAATAGAGAGAAGAGAGAAATTCAGTTTTGTTGATTTTGACTGTGGGCACGCACTTAGTATTTGACTGGCAAAAGGAAGAAAGGTAAGGGTCTCGTGTGTGGGTGGACCTTTGAACAAAAGTGGAGGTGCCTGCCTTCTTAAGCGAAACGGTCCTAAACCTAACTCATCATATCACTTATTGTTCTTTTCTGTACAAAATCCAAAAACCACTCTATTTTTTTATTCTCACGAGTTGTCAAAACAAACATGACCTATGCCACATAACTCTTTTATCTCATAGAGGAAGTCCTTGCCACAACATAGAAAGTTTTTTTTTTTAAACTGTAAACATCGTATTATTTATAACGCACAGTTTACAGAAAGAGAAGATAAGGCACAATGGTTAGAGTGAAAAGATAACAAAAAATAAATTTAAACACACACTCTCATTTGTAGCTCTCGCGACTAAAGGAAAAGCCGCAATATAGATCTTCTCAGAACTTCGTTGCCGAACACGAACCACAAGTAGGGCTTCCGAAAATAACGAGCATAAGTGGAATGCACTGTAAGCACACACGTAACCAATCATGTGATGTCTCTTGACCGTCAAATCTCTTAGCAATCTGTAAAAACTGAATGCTTCGTAGAGACAAAGAGTGATAGAGAGATTATCCCCCAGACGTCTCAATAAAGAGACTACAAGTTTTCGAGATCCTGATAGCAAGATCAAAGGATAAACTCCTGGACTTGGGATCGCGTCAACCCTTGAAGTACGAACTTCAAAGCTGACACATAAGTATCGCACCGAAGGAACGATAGAAAGGCTAGGGATCGCATCAACACTTGAAGTAAAAATTTCAAAGCTGACACAAAACCGCACGATGGAAAAATAGAGATATTACTGGCAAAAAAATAACGTAGTAGGTATAGTTGTGCTGACAAGCCCGATTGACTACTCCTGGATCGAACTGTTGACCCAAATAGTGATAAAGACAATTCCAACAATAAAAGGTGGCTTTGGCCCACCAAATCACTGCATTCCCCACTAAAAAGAACAACCCATGAACTGAAATAGAAGGTTCAAACGTGTAGCAGGGACAATATCGATAACTGCTAAGATTTGGGGCGTTACAAAGATTGTAATAGTCCCACATTGCTCACAAGAGTGTCCAGAGACTGGGCTATATGTGTAAGCTCAAGCTTAGTAAGTACCGAGGCTTTTGGGTAGGCTTGTGGTGCCTTCGCCAAGAACAAAACCCCGTACTTGTGTGAGGTGGTTAAAGCGGGGACAATATCGATAACTGCTAAGGCTTGGGGCGTTACAAAGTGGTATCAGAGCCGAGGACGACTCTTCGCTGAGGGTGGGGGATTGTAATAGTCCCACATTGCTCACAAGAGTGTCAAGAGACTGAGCTATATGTGTAAGCTCAAGCTTAGTAAGTACCGAGGCCTTTTGGGTAGGCTTGTGGTGCCTTCGCCAAGGACAAAACCCCGTACCCGTGTGGGCTTGGGCCTGGGTGGTTAAAGTGGGGACAATATCGGCAACTGCTAAGGCTTGGGGCGTTACATTTACTACCACTCTTTTGGTTTTAACTTGAATCCAAATCTACACCCTAATAATGGGGGAGAGGTTTGTATTAGCCTTTTGAACATTTCTGATCAAGGAGCTCAAAAAAAAAAAGAAAAATATTGGAACCCCTCCCAATCCAACCTACTCCAAGTTCTTCTGTTTATTCAAGCTTTTGTTCTAAACGATAAACCTTATTTTAGCAACACCACCAGACCCAGTATTACTATTAAAACTGGGGACGACCACAAGAAGAAGAAGGACAAATTATCTTTAGATTATAACAGAGAGGTGTTTCATTTAAGTTGCAAAACAATGTTGAGTGTTTTAGCTACTCCACCAAATCATTTCAAAGAATTTGTTTCTCACCATTTCAAGTGTCGTGCTAAAACAATTTTAACTAGTTATAAAGCTTATAGAGAGGATTACCCATCCTCTAAGGCAATCAAATCAACCACCATCTATATGTTTATTACTTTGACTTATTTGAAGCTTCATCTGGTGTTTATGAAGAATGGATGGGATTTTACTAAAGAAGACAAGAACGGTGATTGGAATTTCGGTGACGTCTTTGATTATTACCCTCGGCAAAGTAGAGACTTCGATATATGTATCGGTAGTTTAGGTTGTTGTATATTTCTTCTTTGCTTTTTCCTTCTCCCGATCATTGACATTGTATTGCACAAAAATTCTACTCACTAATAATTGCTTGTACTAGTTTCTTCTTTTATCATATAAAATCTGTCAATTTATCACATTACCCTTATTTTCTATACTACACATTTATACTCAATAACTCTCTTTGTATTTATTGGATTATTTACGGTAACAATCCAATTCGCAAGAAAAAATATCATAAAAAAAAAATTGGCCAGCGCTTTGGGGAAAGCTAAATAGTTTCCGGGGTGTGAAATTTTAAAGGGAATATGCAAAATTTTGAAAAGTTTCCGGGGAAACATATTTTATGGGGAATATGGTTCAAAACAAAAAACTCTCCCCCTCACCTCCCTCCACCTCATCTTCTCCGATAGGTCGCCGACCGGCGACCATGAAAAAAAAAAAAAAATTTCACTCACTCTCTCTCTCTCTCTAGAAACTCCGGCGAAGGGGTTTCCTTCGCCGGAGTTTCTAGAGAGTGAGTGAAATTTTTTTTTTTTCATGGTCGCTGGAAACCCCTTCGCCGGAGTTCCGGTCTGTTGAAGAACAGACCGGATCTGGCCTGTTGAAGAACAGACCAGATCGGTCTGTTGAAGAACAGACCAGTTCCGGTCTGTTGAAGAAGAACAGACCGGAACTCCGGCGAAGGGAAACCCCTTCGTCGGAGTTTCTAGAGAGTGAGTGAAATTTTTTTTTTTTTTTTTCATGGTCGCCGGCCGGAAAATTTTCCGGCCGGCGACCTATCGGAGAAGAGAGAGAGAAGATGATGTGGAGAGAGAAGATGATGTGGAGGGAGAGAAATGAGGTGGAGAGAGAGAGAGCTGAGGTGGAGAAGCTATTTTGCTTTCCCCCAAATAAAATTGTCAAACAAAATTGACCAATTTTTGACCAAGTCTTCACACCCCGGAAACTATTTAGCTTTCCCCAAGGCGCTGGCCAAAAAATTTAATCTATGTAAGTGGAAGAAAAAATATTTGAATTTTTAAAAGGAATTTACGTGTGCTTTTGGCAGTTCATGAGATAGAAATGGCACCTGCAATGGGCACCACCAACAGCGGCCTTCTCCATGTTCTTTTACGATCTTCCTTCTTCTCACTTGTTCACTAGGCCCAAGGGGGTGTATATTTAGAATCCGAACCGGCCAAACCAATCTGATCTAAACAGATTCGAGCGGTTTGGGGGCCGACACAATGGTTATCCGGATTGGTTCGGATAATAAAAATTCAAAACCGAGGGGTTTGGTTCGGTTTATGGATTTGTATGACAGATAACCGAGAAAATCGAACCATTTCTTATTATCTTTTATGTATTTTATATGTAATATATGAATGGCCATGATGGAAGAACCACATAACTAAAAGGAAGCTTCCCCCTACGCGTTTTCATCAAATTTTCGATTTTAAACACTTATTAGTGAGAGTGAACTAGAAAAGAGGGCGAAAAATCAGAAGCATTCATCCCAAAACTCATATAAAATTATTCAAACACCACATTATATCAGCGGAAACGAATAACTATCCACGAATCGACAAAAACATCACATAACATTCATTTCATTGATATTTTCGAGATATAACACATCGATCCATCAGTTTGAGGAAATATAAGTTGTACTAAAGAAGTTAGTATTCTCTGTATACAAGCGAGATATTAGAATATGTTGAAGGACACCGACTAGTCTAAAATTCAGTATTCAAGATCTGAAGATTTAGCTCTAAGATTGATCTAAGCTATACCCTAGTCGTCAAACTTACTATGAACATACAACAAAAGTAAAGTTTCAAATGCAGAAGCAACGAAAAATGTGGCTACACAAAAAAGTACTTCGAATTATATTAAGTGCAAGCACTAGACGGGTCTGCATTCTTGATAATCCAAGGATGATCCATTATCTTTGCAAGTGGAAGTCTTTTCAAAGGATCCTTCACCAGAAGCTGCATAATTCGAAGTTTATCATCAAATTTAGCCTACCTATATATATATATATATATACATATCTTGTTGCAAATTGAAGTGGGGATACTTTTAAAGCGAACTTACCATGCTAATGAGATTTTTCCCTTCTGCAGAGACATAAGGGGTCGGAGGGAAGTTATAATCCACCTTCATTATCCTGCTCAACAAGAAGAAGCTTGTCAATTTATACTAACATAAGTCTAAGTAGTTGGGCTCAAGGAGGTCCTCCGAGGGGACCAAGCTTGACCCAGATGGAGTCTCTTGAGAGTCAATAGGGAGAGAAATCGGCCTATTGAGTATAAATTTTATACATGTAAGCTTCTTTGTTATCTAAGGAGGAGGAAACTGAGACTAGGGCTATACCCAAGTTCGAACTCCAAAGTCAGAGTACACAGCTATAAAGCCCATAACATAGTCAAGAATTCATATAATTGAGCAAAGAACTTTCTCAACCTTCTAAATGTATCGACCTGAGTCTCCGTTTCAAATGGCGGAGCCCCATAAAGGAACTCGTAACAGAGAACACCCACGGTCCAATTATCAACAGAGCAATCATGACCTTTATTCTCCACCATTTCCGGTGCCAGGTAATCTAAAGTCCCACACATTGTCTTTCTTTTATCTGTTGCCATAATAGACCATCCAAAGTCTGCAACTTTCAGTCGACCCTATTAAAAGCATTAGATAAATCAGACAACAATGTCAGTAGATTTGCTTTCCTCTATGAGAAACCATTCGACAACACAATGAACCCAACCCTGAAAGAAAGTAATATGATGAGATATAACTTAGCCGATCACGGAGATAATGAATAAGGAATTGAATGACTATTTGGTTGGAGTTTTTTCATGGAGATGATCATGTGAGAATAGTCCCAAATGGACAAAGGTAATTGGTTTGATCACCAAGAATGTAACATCTATCTCCTCTCCATTACCAAATGGTTTTGAATTGGATGAACACAAACTTAACAGATTGAAAGGACTAATTCTCTCAATCAGCATCATCCTCCTAGATGGGTCAAATGTGGGTACTCACTTATATACAGATAATGGCCATAACAAATGCTTACCGGATCGAATGCTAATAAAGTTGTCTCTTCATTTCAAACCTTAATAAAGTTGTGTTACCTTATGATCAAGCAACAAATTCTCTGGTTTTATGTCTCGATGAATCACATTTTTCTCATGGCAATAAGTTAGGGCCTTAGCAAGACTAGCAATGTACTGCATTTCGACAGAAATAAAAGTTTCAGAAGGAAGTAAACCAAAACCCTAAATTGGGCGGGAAAAATAAATTCAAAATGTTGATTTCAGTTTTATCTTACTGTTGCTGTTTGCTTCTCAGTGAGATTTCCACGGCTGAGTAATTTATAAAGCTCCCCTTTATGGGCGTACTCAAGAATCATGAATATACGTTCATCATCACAAAACCAACCATATAAACGAAGAACATTAGGGTGGTTGAGATTGCTTTGAATTTCCATTTCCCTCTGGAGTTGATGACGAAGATTGTATTTTTCAATCTGTTTTTTGAATATTACTTTTAGGGCAACAATGTAGTTGCTCTGAAACAAAACCCAGATAAGAAAAACACAGAGATTGATCATAATAAATTAGAACTAAAAGAGAAAGAGAGACTAAAAACTGATACCTTTTTTTCTTTGGCTAAATAGACTCTACCAAATTTCCCCTTACCAAGAGGTTTAGCAATGTCGAAATCTTGAAGAGACCAGTTTTTGAGAAGTGGGTTTGTTTCTTTCTTCTGATTTGGTTCTTGAGCTTCGGAACCCATTTTATGGAATTAGGGTTTTGAACTTTTCGCGCGAGTTATTTGCCAGTGTTTTTTTTCCTTCTCCCGAGTCGAAACTCAATCGACCAAGGAAGGTGGAGTTATTTCCCGATTGACTCCCTAAAGTATGATTATCTACCCGCACAAGCCCCTAAATTAGTATAAATACCAAGATGACCCCTTTTTTGAAATTTCCAAGTTCAATTGATAGTTAGATAAGAGTTATAGTCAGATTTGACTGTTTTCTTTTCTCTCTCCTTTATTCCAAAAGTCATTATTATTCATCTTCATCGTCTTCTTCTTCTTCTCCCTCTCACCCCCACAACTGACACTGCATGCACCACAATCACTATCATTTCTTCTAATTCTATGTAAAAAAAACTTCACATTTGAAGCTCAACAAAAACTTCAATAGACGCTTCAATTAAAACTTCAAATCAAAGCAATTGATTCTTCGATTTGGTGATTGTCTTGGAGAGAGAGAGGGATGGTGGGCATTGATTGTTTCTTGTGGTGCTAAGGAGGTGGTAGTGGTGGTGATGATGGTTGTCCGGGTAAGAGGAAGAAAGTGGACGAGGATGAAGGAGAGAGAAACAGCTGAGAGAGAGAATTAAAAGAGAAGTCAAATATAACATCTTGCCTAAAGATCAAATGCACAAAAGCATTCAAAAGAGGACTATCTCAGCATTTCGGCTTGTTTAGAGGGCCACAAAGGAAAGCTGGACATACTTTCCAAAGCTCTTTTATTTGAATTATGAAGGTGCTAACTGGTGTGTCTCTGTTGAGATCATAGTAAAAAACTGCTGGTAAGTGCTAATAGGTAGGTGTGTTTTATACATGGGAGATTACAGTCTAAACTTCCAGATTCCAATACAAATGGGAGCCGGCAGTTGGATTCAAGTCACTAGTAATGTTTACCACTATTTTTAATTTTCTAGTAAACATAAAGAACGCGCACAATGCGTGATCGAACAAATAACTTACTTTTCTCATTCTTTTTATGTACAAGTAATTAGGAATTCAAAGTATGACAGTATGTATTCAATTAGACCCGAACTGTCATTTGCCATCTTCACATGGTAGATCTCATCGCCCATCTTTCATACTTCGAATGTGTGTGTATTCAATTAGACCCAAACTCCTTATTCCACTTTTCGAGCTCTTCCCACTTGTGTTTCTGTAAGCTAGGCCTAATTACAGCCATTGCTTTCTTAAAGTCTCCGAACTTCAGAGGCCGTACCTATCAAAATATTTACAGATCGCACATACCAAAAGACATTAAATATAGCAAACACAAGCTTAAACGACTGACACGATATTGATCGGCCAAAAGGAAAAGTTAAATGGATAATAATTGTAGTCGTTCACAATAATATTTTCTTAACAAAGTAGCATCTGCATATGCTCTTGTGCTTTATTTTAAGAAGAAGGACATTAAAAAATAGATATAACACGATGGATGTTGTAGTTGAGATATGTATACTTAAAAATGTATCAAAACATATGAGGTAATTATGGAAAGCGAATCAATTTCATTATTTCAGCATCTAGTTCTTTTCATGTTTTTATTTTGTTTTAAACATTTGTAGAAAGAAGTAAATCGAGTTCAAATATGCTTGCCTGATTTGCCTTCACAGTGAGAATGCTCGATCCAAGTTCTCTAATTGGCATCATTGCAGCTTCTTCACAAAGAGCTTGTAGATCACTTCCAGAATAACCTGAGTATTCGGTAGCAACATATAGAAGTCCTGAATTTGAGAAATTGGACACATCGATTTAAAATTCTTTTTTGCCTAAATATATCTTACCTTCTGTCTCTTTGACAAGTCGTTCCAAATCTCCACCTGTTAACAGTAAAAAATCCATTATTTTCTCTTATTCGATATCTTCTTGTTGTCAATATCTCTCAATTATGAATATGATAATGTAGGAGAACTTAAGACCACGGAGCTAGTTGGTTACAGGTATGACTTCACGTTAGCACTTACTTAGCTCACCTGAATTCCCGTACTTGCATGTAAAGAAGGTCAAAGAACAACCTAACCTAGAAACAATGGAACCTATATGCAGAAGTACCAATAATCTCTTGAGGAAGAAGAACCTGGAAGTATTCAAACATCTCTGTATTTTCCATTCTAGAGGATGCGAGTACATCTTCACAATATGGGAGTGCGTAAGTTGGTGCTAACGTTTTACAGGATGAATAAGATGATGATCTGTCTCTTTATCCTTTGATGGTAGTGGATCAGTTGGTCCCCAAACGACTTTAAACTCGGTTTGATAGGTCACGACTCGCTGAGCTAGTCGGTCTTTGACTGTTCCAACTCGGCCAAAAGTAACTCAGGCAACCCTCGATTCTCAGCTAATTAGCTACTCGCCAGACCAACTACTTAGATGGAATAGCATATATATATATTACTCCTATATATATTTATCGTGATTTACTTCTCTCCCCATATCCCGATAGTAAAGTTCTTACACCAGAGCTCGCCAGGTGTTTAAAAAAAAATAACCTCCGCAAAAGGTTTGACATGGTGTACATTTGGGATTTCAAAAGTTTATACTTTACCAAATGGAATGTAAATTGTAGGAATATAGCCATTAAAAGAATGAGTAGACTGATCATGCTAAAAAGAAGTGCTTGACATTTCACAATTTTTTTTTTTTTCTGAAATAGGACCTTTTATCCGAACTCCCTACAAGCACTTCAATTAATTATTCAGAGATGAACAGTCTTACCTGGTAAAGAAAATGCTTGACCTTTGAGTTTATTTCTTAGAAGAAGTCTCCTCACATTTTCATCAGGTAGAGGTACATATATTCTTTTCACCTATTCGACATTTAATTTAAATAAATGAATATCATTTTTAGTAAATATAATTGTTTCGAAATATTTCATTCGTCTGAAAGGAAAAGAAAGTGGCGGTTGAGTACTAACCAATCTTCGAAGAACTGCATCATCTAATTCTTGCGGCTTATTAGTCGCACCTGCGGTAATACGAAAAGATCGTTAGATGGTTGGCCAGTTAGCTAAATTTAATCACAATAACATGTGGATCATAAAACAGACACTAGAGCAACCAGAAATAGCTGATAATGATTGTCCTGGCTATTTTTACCAAACCACTAATGTCTAAGAGAGGATGCATAGTAGAGGTGTTCCCTTTACATGTCAGGAGGAGAATATCTGCTCAACCCTCCAAGCTAAATGAAGTGTTTTAACTCGGGCAATGAATGTTATCACAGTGGAGTATTTAATTTATTTCCTTTAATTATGACAAGGCTGTGGCGATTTCTAGAGTTAGGATTTAGGAAAGAAGACCAAGAAGAGGAATAAAGTAGGAAACTATTATATTGCACTTGCTAGGTGCAATATTGGGCTCCAAATTGTGTTAAGTCGCCTCTCCTATAGGGAATCTTGAGTTCAAGAGCCAATAGCAGTCGCCCCAGGGGTTTTACACATGTAGTTGCAAACTAGTACAAAATGGTTACGAGAGGATTACTCCGGATGTGTCAAAGATAGCTGGATCTAGAGTCTAGCTCCACTACACTAATCAACGATCTTACAAAGCGATCACCAGTATGCAGCCTAGCTTACCGATTACAATAACTAGATCATCAGGATTAGAGGTAACCCCATCAAACTGGATTAGGAATTCAGACTTCAGCCTTCTACTAGCATCACTCTCATTCTCCAACCTGGTTGACATAATGCTATCAATCTGCAACACAGCAAACCAAATAAAATTTTGAATATAAAGTTGTAACTATGAAAATGACATGCAAATGGAAGAGACTAAGAGGTCTTTCTTTGGTTTGGTAATCAATGAGGGGGATCTGAGCAGCGGCTTAAGATAAACAGTAGAATAGGGTCATCCATTTGATTGAGACATAATTAGAGTAGGCACATGACAAGGATAAAGCCAAATGGAGAATCGGATATTAATCATAGCTGAAGAACAAGAAATCTATAGTACCAGAAGTCCATTACAAGAAGTACATGTGTTCTTTCTTGTAACTACATTAATGAAGTATTACATGACATACGATATATGAATTAAAAGGATAACCACCCAACTTGATACTAAGAACAAGTATAGAACATAACACAATTAATGGCAGAGATCATTCCTGGGGGAGTTTATTTTATAGACTAAGGGGATTACTTCGTCCATAAAGATTACAGATGGCTGTCTGGAAATAGCAACCATGAACAATGTCCGTACAAGCTTTTCAGCCTCTCCGACCTGTTTCACCACAAAAAAGTACTCATGAGATCAGTTCTATATTGATATGAGGAACATTATTCCAAGAACTAGGAGGAACGAAACGGGAGTTTGTGCGTGCGACATACCCACTTTGATGTTAGAGAAGAGGCGGAAACATTAAAAAATGTAGCTGCTGACTCTGAAGCAACAGCTTTAGCAAGCATGGTCTTCCCATTACCAGGTGGACCAAATAGAAGAAGACCTGAAAATCAAATAAAGAAAGCACAGATAAGACAAGGTCAGTACAATAACTCATCCACATATTGTTTTCTTCAAAGAATTACCTCTCGCAGGCCTCCTGAGACCAGTGAAAAGATCCTTTCTCTTTGTAGGCAGAATAACCATTTCCAGTAAAGATTGCTTTGCCTTCTCAAGACCAGCTGCATACAAAAAATGAATTCATAGCTTAATATTGAGGCAACAGGTTAACTAATGATACATTTGTACAGAAAAAGAAATGAAACTATAATTCCTTACCGACATCTTCCCACTTAACAGAAGGACTTCTATCCACAATTGCAGTGTTTATCATCTCTACCAGTTTTGCATCGTAACTGCTATTAGATTCTTGATCAGGCTTCGGTCTCGCGGGCTTATATGCCTGATTCCCCACAACTGGATTGTTTCTACCAGAAAGTGAAGTTGAACGTGTGACATTTTTTAGAGTAGAAGATACTGTTGATGAAGTTGCTGGACGGGTTACAACAGTCTGCAGAGCAATACGAAAAAAGTAGCTTAGGAAAAAAAATAGAAACACAACAAATCAGGAGGCAGAATCCAACTGTATGAGAAGACATATTTAACAACAACCAAGTGAATCTAATCTCTGACAGAAATTTAAGGGATTGAGGGAATGCTTCAATAGGAACTAGTAGAGGAAACAAGGTTGGCTCTCAAAATTGTGATACATATAAGATCGCCCTCGATACCCAAGTCAAACATCCTGTCATTAGAATTAATGTACTTCACTGAAAATCATAAACTCCCCCAGTTATCTTTATTAAAACAGTATGAAATTGAAGGCTGAGATACTGATTTACATACTTCACATAGTAGGTGAACATCTAAGTACTGCATTAGGTGTCTAGCTCTTAATACCCACTTTGAGTTTACAACAAGACGAACTAAAGTTGATGTTGTTCACCTATTTCTTAACCTCAAAATGTGCCAGAAGACTTGCTCACCATACTACATGATGGGTTTACAAATACAAGATCTACTTACTTTGGTTCTTAACATATTTAACTCTAAAACTGGCTAAATTAGTTGGTGCTAGCAGCTAGAACTTTGTGACATTTTCCCGATGTTTCATATGTAACTTCTCAAACAGGGTTGAGTTATGAAGCAAGATTCATGTCATTTACCTGCAACATAAGCTAAAATAATATGACCATTAGCTAGACCCACGACGTGACTGGGCGTCTTGGCGTATGGGGTATCTCCCAGTTTTTCTCTTCTACAAGTATTTGTTTGTCGATTAATGGAAAAACATCTTCCCATTAAATGGTGTGAGTATGAGCGTGAAATCATGTCACTAAAGCTATTTCCTAAATAATCTTGTATTTTGGCGAACAAGGTCCAACTATATATTTGCTATTGGAAACAGAAAAAGAAAAAACACAAACTTACAGTTTAAGGTCCATACCTTGCTAGTAGATGGCGCACCAGCTGAAATATGAATTCAACAAACAAAAACACAACAAAGAGAAATCAAACCACCACATAAACTCCCATAACTAATATCAGAATTTCACTAATTTATACTAAAAAGGAAGAAAATCACGAACCAGTTCGTCTACTTAAGACTTGCAATCTCTCTGATACTTGACCATGCCATTTCGAAATCTTCTGATGGTAAGAATTTACCTTCTCTTTTTCACTGTTCCAAACAACAAAGAACATTTCTTAGCTAATCTCAGAGAAATGGGGATACTTAATTTAGTCAATTTTATAAGTATATATTTTTCACTATTTAAGGATCAAAATTGAAACTTTTCACTAAACCTTGACAAAAAAAACAAATATTAGGTTTCTGTAAATCACAATTATTAGTAAAGTTTGCAGATTTTTCTTAAGGGGAAGTAGATTTTCAGAATGATGACCTAATTTAGTGAATTGAATATGTTTTCAGAATGATTACCTAGAAGAGATATAAGAAGGGGGTCTGGTATTTTTAGCTTCAAGAAGAACACGATGAGCGTTATTATAGTGAGAAATAGCGTCATCAATTAAACCCCATTCTTCAGCCCTAACTGCTTTAGCGATCTCTTCTTTAGCCAATTCGAAGTAATTTTTAAGCTTGAATGCAGTTCTTTCGTTCGAACCAGGAATTGAGGAAGATATGTTGGTTTCCATATTACGATCGATTCCTCCTTCTAGGGTTTTTTTAGGTGGTGTTGAGTTATTAGGATCATCGACGGGGCGAAGACCGGAGAAGATTTCACTTACAGATTCAACCAGATTCTTGAACGCGTTCATCCTCCCCTGTCTGAAGATTTGAGAGACTAAAGAGAGAATTAATTTGGGAAATGTTAAATACACTCCCTATTTTTATTATGTATAGTCACATATAAGTAGGGGTGGGAATATGTCCGGACGGGTTGTCCGCCCGACTAAACTTCCCGAGCCGGTCTTGGTCGGGAACCTAAATTTTGTGTCTATTACTCTATTCAATTATTCGGTTCGATCTTAATGATCTCTTTTCTCGGCTTTAACGGTCTTTTGTTTGAGTCTGTGTCTTGTCAATTTCTGTCCCTTCACGAGGCACTTCACATTCGAAAGTTCTATGAACTTATCTTATGTAACTCTCATGAAGTTGAGGAGAGAAATAACATTATCTATCATGTAACTTCTTGATTGTTATCTCTTATGAATGAAAGTATGGTTTTACTTAAAAAAAAAAATGTATTCGGTTTGATCTGTCAAAATTAAAAATCTTTCTCTCTTATCCTCCGACCACCACCAACACCACCATTCTCTCTTTCTCCCCCTCTCTCTCTCCTAAATCTCTCTCGTTCTCTCTCTAGTCCCATTGTTTCGGCGAATCAAAAGGTTTCCTTCGCCAGATAGGCCTTCATTTTAGGCAAAGAAAAGGTTCTCAAGCGAAATCTAGAACCCTTGAGGAGAGTTTCATCGGAAACCCTCATGATTTGCGAATGAGTCTTTGATAAAACCAACAAAGGTGAGGACCCAAAGGAGCTCTGCCACCCTGAGCCCTAAAAAGGGAGGTTGACAAGAGTCTCCTAGACACCTAGAAACTTGTCATGACTCAAGGGGCAAACGAAAGGATGAACCGAGTAAGCTCTGCCACTTAAGCCCTCGAACGAGAGCATTGTCTGCAGATGTGAGTTCGATAAGATGAGCTCTCTCTGTCTTAAAAAAAAATAACGATTGGGCGGAAGGTTAGACAGCGTTGAATATTCACCTTCCACATCAGAAGATACGATCATACAACCATGATAAGAACAATTTCATTAACGGTCCTGCAACGTGGCTTTAATCAAGCCGATGACTGACCACCGCATGGCAAGCCTTTATAAAAGACACAAGTTTGTCCTGAAAGGAATCCAATCCCTAACCTTTGAGATATGTAGGAAGCCACATTCCGTCATCATCACTTTAGTCTTCATCAATCAAATTCGAAATTCTTTGTTTTCTAATTTTCAAACTTATTTTCGAGTTATAGACTCGTCTTTGGCCCTTGCAGTTATTTTATTTTAAAATACAAATTTGAATTAGCCTATTACATATGCATCATTTGCAATTAGTGCAATCAGTTGGTTTGAAAGAAACCTTCTCACCTTTGATATCATACTCAACAATGAAGTCCCTCTGTGATACATTCCCAAAGATGGACAACTTTGAAGACTGACTGAAAGCTAAACATGAAACACCATCTTCCTTGAACTCAAGAAAAGCATTAACATATCTCAGAGCGATTTCGGCACCCGTAAAATGAGCTTTAATGGTTGGAATCTTAGTAAGATCTTTAAGAGAATAACACAGTTTAAGATGATCACGACTTGGACTGGAAACAGGTTCAAGATGAATAGCATTTCTCACTGCCAATTCAAATTTCTCAAGAACTTTCTTTGGAAGAAAATTTAGTGTTGTTCCTGGATCAATTATAATGTTACCCACTTCTTTCTTACTACCCACTGATCTGCTTCTCACAGGAATTATTTTTCCATTCACACTAAGAGCTTCAAGTGTGAGGTAATACAAACTAGGGTTTTTCTTTTTCCTCACTAGAGGAGTAGAAACAACTCCTTCGCCACCTGAAATTTCAGCTACACCACCAAATGTGAACTTAATTGTTTCGTTTTTCGATACAGAGGTGGAAGGAGGAGTCAAACAATAAGAGAATTTGTTATCAACATAAGTACCTAACTGAGAAACCATTGACATAGGACCTCGACCGAGACCTACTATACCTAAATTAGTACTTTCTTCACCAAGAGTTACTCGATTGTCATGAAAGCAACCGAATACAATGCCATGAAGATTGACGGGCTGACCATTCGTGGAGTTGAGCTTTAGCGTGTCGGCAGCAACATTACAAATAGTTTGTTTAGAATCATCAATATAAGTACAAGTAGTGTACTTACAAGTTAAATCACAATAAGCTGCACCACCTAATGCCTCACATAAACGCGAAGAACACGATATATCTTCGTAAGTTGAAGAGTTTGAAGGATCAAATATAGGAGCTATTTGTTGGTAACAATTTTCACAAGGTAAACATTGAGTCCAAGTAAAATTACTACCTGTATCAGCAATTCCTAGTATTTCATGTGATGGTATTCCAAGTTGATACTTCATTAGATAGTCACCATTGGTATCATTAGAGATGGGTAAAGGATGCTTTAAGTAGTTGACACGGTTTATCGATCGTTGAATGGCTTTTTGGACTCGTTCGGACGAATTTTCTTTGGGGTTGTAGAATGGAGAAAGAGGAGAGTCGCGGTGAATGAGTTCAACGCTGAATGCACCAGGGTTATCTGCTGAGATGGAAGATATTGTTAAAAGCAAAATACAGCAACTTATAAGAACAAAAAGAAAGGAGAACTCTGTTCCCATGGTTAAGGAGGGAGGGAGGGAGAGAGAGAGAGAGAGAGAGAGAGAAAGAGAGAGAGAGAGAGAGAGAGAGAGAGAGATCCAAAGGAAGGAAGCTAGAAAGATATTAGTCCACCTTTAATTTTACAACTACAATGAGATTGTTTTCCTTACTAATCTCAACTGTTTTTGGAACAAAATTAATTAGTCTTCTTTCCTTACTAATCAATGATTTTAGCCATTAGAAATCTTCTAAAATTAGTTTGTTAGTTAAAAATGGAAAGAGTTTATATCATATTATGTATTCATGTGCCTTAAATTAATGGACTGTTGTAAGTCAATGCCACATTGGTGGTGAGATGGAGTGTGGTCCTCCTCTGAAGAGGTTAAGCACCCTTCCATAGTGAGACCTTTTAAATTTGTGAGGCCCAGGAATGCCAAAGCGGACAAATACCACTAGCAGTCCAGAAGGTAGGTCCGCACGATTCGCTCTACTATGATGTGTTGTTGGGAGGGTGTGTTGTAAGTCAATCCCACATTGGTGGTGAGATGGAGTGTGGTGCTCCTCTTAAGAGGTTAAGCACCCTTCCCTAGTGAGACCTTTTAAAACTGTAAGGCCCAGGTGTGCCAAAGCGGGCACTAGCAGCCTAGAAGGCTGGTTCGTACCATCCTATAACATGGACACATTTTAGGAAATACATTAACTTTTGGGTTTGTAATCAAGTTTTGGAGAAGGCAAATTTTGCTAAATGGACAAATTTTTATGTCTTCTTTTCTCGTTTGAGTTACTTTGCAAAAATTAGTTCAACAAAAAAAAAGTTACTTTGCAAAAGAGACACAAATAAACATTTCTTATAGAACATGGGCAACATGAAAAACTGATTTATTTATTTATTTAGAGGGTCATATCAGAAAGAGAAATGCTAAATGGCCCGAAAATTGGGGTAGGCTACAGATCGAATGGTGATGCGGCCGACACCAAGTGGTTAGGCCCGCCCTTTCTCTCTCCCCATAGCTTGACCAAATAGAAGCTGCCACATCACTACTCGTCATGTAGTCGACCCCAATTTTTTCACCAGTTAACAATTTTGTATCAGAAGAGAAATATTAAATAGTGGTCTAGAATTGGAACTAAATAGTGATGTGGTCGACTCTAATTGATCAGACCCTTTCTCTCTCCCAATTGAAATCTATCTTTGGTCGACCCAATATTCGGGCCATTTAACATGTACCCGATACAAATAGTGGAAAATGGATCTTCTCGTGAAATCGTTTTCCCAGTCTGTTTTTGACGTATCAAACGGACCCTAAAAGGAAAAGGGGAAGGGGAAATTGAACACTCCCCACCTTCGACCTCCGGCTTTTCTCTCCCAGTGAACTTATCGCCGTCATCTTTCTCTCTCTCAGTTAAGTCAGGTTCTCTCTCTCTCTTTTATATTTCCAGAAATAGCTTGTAACGATGATAATCAATGATTTTGATTTCCATTAAGTGTGTTCCATAAACTATGGTGTATAAAACTTAAATTAGGACAAATTCCTTGTTTCATTTAGTACACTAACATTTGGTTGGTCATATTTTAGGGTTTTAAGTTGTTAGTTAGGGTTTGTTTGTAATTCAACCAAATTGATTGTTTTGGTTTGCTACTTCCTTTCTTTCATAGAGTTATTCAACAAATTTCAGTGTTAGAACTAATAGCATTGCTCTCTCCTATAATTTAATTTAACAAACTTTAAGCTTAGGACTGATTCATTTTCCTACTTCTGTAAATGGGACTTTATCAAATTTGTTCTCTTATGATTATGATTGTAATTTCAGATTTTTTTATTATTTTTTAAGTGATTTTATTTTTAAGTTGCTAGTTTCAGGGTAGTAGAAATAAACTAGAAAGAAAATAACTTTTCTTGTTCTTACAATTTCCTCGCCCATTAACGAAATCATATCATCTTGCGTGGTTTATGGATTCGAAGATTGAACACGCAAACTACAATCGCTCGAAGATAATAGTTCATGAGAACACTGATACCCATATACTTCAATCATATCTTATTATCTTATAGGCTATAGCCATTTATTGTTGATTCTGTTCTTGGTCGGAGAACTTGATCAAACACTACTAGATAGTAGAATCATAGATGCCGTAATAAAGATAAAATGTTTGGGATACCTGAAACCTGTTTATTCATATCACGCACGCTCTAGATGATATCGATCGTACCAAAAATTAATTTCAGACTTCCAGTAGCTTGTGTCATATCTTTTATTATGAGCAATCGTATTAGTGGCTTTTGTACATTTAGTGAGGCAGTGATTTGATAAGATTGGACTTTTAAGTTACATACCGACTCTATCCAAACCCATTTGACCAATATGATCGGCTCGAAAGACACCGAAGAAAAGAAAGTGTCCTGCCCAAGTCATGCCCATGTTTTCTTCCAGCTTAAAATAGTATAGAATTGGTAACTACTGTTATTCTGATTTATGATCATAGTTTTCATTTTCTCAGGTAAAGATGGTAATTCCTCCTCCTGTGAGAGCACCAAGAATTACAAAATTTCTTAAACCTTATGTCTTGAAGATGCACTTCACAAACAAATTTGTCAGTGCCCAAGTAGTCCACTCACCAACTGCTACAGTAGCCTCATCTGCGAGCTCACAGGAGAAAGTCTTGAGGCCAAACATGGAAAATACTCGGGATGTTGCAGCAGCAGCAAAGATCGGGAAGATACTGGGCGAGAGACTCCTGCTGAAGGAAATCCCTGCTGTTTCTGTGTTCTTGAAGAGAGAACAGAAGTATCATGGCAAGGTTAGGGCTGTCATTGATTCATTGAGGGAAGCGGGTGTTAAGCTGCTCTGATCGAGGTTATATTTTCGGGTTTAGATTGACATTTTTGTGTTCGTCTGAGAAAGAAACTGGCTCTTCATTAGTATAACTCTGGGTTTTTTTGTTTGTTAAAAAGGAATTGTACTGAAATTCCACTGCAGATAATAAATTAGAAGAACTTTTCATGAGAAAGATCATCAGATAGCCAAGTTGATTAATTGGATTCTTTATGTTCTTGAGAATTCAATTCTCTCAGACCTTGGTGGCCAAGTACTTGATTAAAAGTCAGCTGTTTTAAGAATTATCTTGCTGAATAGTATTTTCAGAACTATCTTCCAAAGGTTGCCCTTCCTTTTGGTCTAGGAAATAGTAAACGCTAAAAATTTGGTACATTCGTCACGGTTCATGCGTGTGTTTCGCTCCGGAAAACAAAACTCATGGGAGCTAATTAATGGGTATTTGACGGAACGACAGGGTGTGTGGTTCTAATATCACTAAATATTTGGGCGTCAATGTCAAAATATAAATATCCCTAATTTATCTATTTTTCGTGTTTTACAAGGCAACTCATTGGTGGAAGCTTATCAAACCTGAGTTGCAACTTACCGTTGTACAAGGTACTTGAGTAACAGGGAAATAAGAGTATATGATATAAGTTCATAATATTTTAATAAAACTAGCTTGCAACGGTCTCAGATCGTCGAGTATGTTCCTTTGCCATTGACAGTCATTGACAACACTGACTGTGCCCTAAGGTCGATGGCTGTGATCAATACAATTTCCAAAAAAGAAAAACATGTAGCTACACTCGAGAGCTCTTTGCCCTACCCTAGTTTAGGACACGCTGTCCACAAGCTGAAAAGTTTGAACAGATCATAACGAGTACTTACCGAGCCGTGAGGGCCACTTTGGTGGAGTTTAACATGTATGTCTCTCCACCACAGAGACCAGGGTTCTGCTCTTACCAAGTACAAATGTTACATCGGACATGGTACACCGCAAGTACTTACGACATATAGCAGGCTCTGAGCACAAATGGTTAACTACGACAAACAATTAGTTCGGAAGAGTTTTTACCTTTTGGTTCTCTTATTTCTATTTTAAAACCTTGAAGGATAAAATACAGTAAGAATATTACAACAATCAAGCATCCACATCGGAAGTAAAAACTGTGTTCTAAGCTAATAGCAAGTATGTGATTGAGTTTTGATATAATCATAATGTCATCAGACCTTACTAGGAGTAAAACTAGTGTTACTTGATTCCCATATTGTAGTACCATCACAAGTGCACAGCTTTTTGTAGTTCTCGCCAACTCCAGCACTTCTAGCAATCACTGCAGCAGCAACGCCTGAGTCTGATTTATCTGCAGTTTCATAAACTGAAATGGATCGGCCGATGAGATCAACAACTCTTAGCATCTTCTTAGCACCGGAGAAGAAGGCTTCACCCTTCTCATCAGCGTCTAATGTTCCCAGGTCACCAATTGGCTAATCAAGACAAAGAAATTAAATTAAGAAAATTGCTATTATTGTACCATGAGAAGAGAGTTAGAATAATGAAAAATGGGGTTTGGTCAAAAAGAGAAAGTGGAAATTAATCCCAAGTACACAGATAAAGAAAAATATTTTTCTTTTCTTTTTTATATAAAATGGTGGACTAAGCCCCCAGCTCAACCCTTTTACCATTGTTTCTTTAGACTGGAGAACTTGTCTCTCCCTGATTTATCGGACACTGTCTCGTTGACATCTGATTACTTGTATGACAATGAAAACTTATTCCGAGTAAAAAAATTTACCCCAATCACGACTTCAAAATCTAACTGAGCAAATAGCTAAGAATAATTCAGCAAGTCAGGAAGTGAAAAAGAAAAAGACAGATTAAAATCTGCCTGATTAAGTCAAACCTTGTCACCTTGAGATAGATTTCAGACCTCGAATTATTTAAGAACACTACAGAAGTAAAGAATTATGAGAAAATGACAAAGGGTAATCAAGTTTGTTGCTTCTCAACAATCAAGAGAACTTATCAAGTAAGACATAAGCTCCAAGCAAATAAGTGTTTTCTAACTACAATTTCTAATCTGATGTCGTACACATTCATATTCTATTATACCTAGGTGGTTTCTTTTGAAGTGCTACGAGATAAATCAGTCTAGTTAGCCTATACGAATTTGGCAAAATAGAGTTATAAAATTGTAATCTTAAACATAGCTACAGCCTATAGAAGTTCATGCCTTACTCCGAATCCGAAAAATTCATGTGGGCTAACTAGAAACTGGTTCATATGATAACACCTCAAAAAAACACCAAGTAGGCACAAATGAGATGTGAATTTCTGCAATGCTTCCTCTAATGCTCAGTGGGGCCTTAATGATTTAAAATGCGAGTCAATTAACTATAAATTCACTGAATTTAACCCAAGAAAATGCAATAGGGAAAACCTGTTCAGTAACTTCTGTTGGATTAAACACTTCTCCTGTGCTTGCCACTCCTCTTGTTAGATCTCCAAACTCATTTATGGACCAACCATGTTTTCCTGGTGACAAACCACTGAAGGTTGCTTCAATTATTGCCAATTCCATACTCACTTGGGCCAAGCGTACAACACCGAAAACATCAGGACCTTTAAACTCAGCAACAGCAGCTGAGACTAAAAAATCTGCAGAGACACAACAAATTGCGTAGGTTGAGACAAAGATATTCATACGTCGGTAGAGTTATCATAATGGAATTGGCTCTGAATACCCTTTATGTGGATATCACACCCATATCCATTGGAATAACCACGAAAGCTTCATATTGAGAAAAATAGGGTACAAAGAGAACCCATGTCTTAAGTGTTTAACAAACAAAATATACAAATAGATACTGCAATAAAGAGATGTGTTTGAAGAAGAAAAAAATTCAAATAGAATGAAAAAAGCTAACCTTCGGGAACCCCTTGCCCGATTAACCGAGCTTTCCTGCCTGTCTGTTCCAAAGCATCAGTCATTACCTTCACAGGGGAAGAACCAAGAACCCTCACAACTTGATTACTCAAATCCACATCAACGCCTTTAACTCCTGAGAGAAAAAAAAACAGACAAATAAACAAGCTCGTTAAACAAATTCGATCAAAACAAGATGCATAATTTCCATTAATCTACTTACCATCAACTGCAAATAACTTATTCTTAACTGCATTAACGCAACCATCACATTTCATATCCACCATGAATTCTGTCTGATAACAAACTAAAATCATAACTTCAGAAAATCAAGTATAAATCACATGACCTAATAATAACTTTCAAACTGTTTCCATCAACACTCAAACAATTTGCTTTGACCAGGCAAAAATAATGTCATTTAACCAAGATCTAATATTAAGAACACAATAACCAATCAAATTCAAATTGAAGCTTAGTTTAGAATTCGTTAACCGATCAAACTCACCATTAATTCCGGTAAAATGACATCTTTCTGCAATAACGAAGCAGGAAAAAGCACAAATACAAATTATTACTTGTCATATACAGAGAGTATAATTCAGATCAAACAGAGAGAGAGAGATGAGGAGACGAATACCTGAGTTGTGGTAGAGATTGAATCCATTTGAAGAGAGGAAGATAGACGAGAAGAGAAGTTGTTGGAGAAGGCAAAACGATTAGGTTTGAGAATGGATGAAGAGGAGAGGAAAGGAAAGACTAGGGTTTTAGAGAGAGAAAGGGATTTAGAGTGAGAATTAGATGATGACGATGATGAAGAAGAGAGAGAAGCGATGGCGAAAGCGGTAGGTAGAATAATAACAGTAGAAGCTGATGATCTCAATAGATAAGAAGCAGCCATCCCTCTTTTTTCTTTCCTTCCAGAAGGTCTCTGATTTTTCTAATAATTATCTCTACTCAAGTCGCTCCTTGTCAGATTTCAGATTTTAGATTTCAGATGAAAACAATTTCATTTCTAATGTTTCTTCTATTTTATTTTATTTTGTTATTCAAGACAATCTAAACCATAATTTAGTACTTCTAGTCTTGGTCTAGCCACAGCCCACAGCCCACAGCCCACAGCCCACAGCCCACAGTGCATCCACTTCAAATACTCATAGGTCAGTAATCAAAAATACAGAGGTGGAAATCCGTCTATGTATTCGTTTTGGATTATCAGTGTACAAATAAGATTAAGCCAATTCGTTTCAGTTATGAAGAATTTATTCTTATCATGTATTCAAGTCAATTGATGTATAATTTATACTGTACTAGTGTAATTATTGTTTGGAAAAAAAACACTATAGAACATGTCTATAGAGCCCCAATGAAATCTGATAAGATAATAGGAATCAAATTTTAGAATGGTGTTTGGTACACTGGAATGCATCATTAAATCAAATTTTAGAAATGGTTGTTACTATAAATCACATCACCTGCTATTCCTAGTTACCCAATTGTTTTCCACGTGCCAAACATGACTCTTAGTACATGTGGCACAGGAAAGGTTTCGAGGAATAGCAATCACATAATAGGATTTCTAATAATAATAGATTTGTATTACCTTCTGTAAAAAAAAAATGGTTTGATCAGGTATAATGATGTAGAGGAATTAGCCGAGAAATACATGGATGAGATCGAAGCGGCCAAATACAAGGGTGACAGACTAAAACGGCCAAAATCGAAGCTACGGATGTCGGAATTGGACGAAATTTTGAGGGATGGTGCGAAATAGCGTTCCGGTCATTCGTTGCAGCTTCGCCACAACGGACCCACTTTGAGGGGCAAATTCCATCGTTTAGGGCCTCAAACTAGACTTTTACTAGTTTTTTTTCTATTTTTGGTAACTGTTTTCAGTTTAGGATTACTACTATTCTAGTATTTTATTTTATTTTGAGTTTCTATTGAAGTTTGACCAAGATTAGGAAACCCTAAGTCTATATAATGAAGGCTTAGAAGTTGTTTCAGTCATTCATTCAATCAATAAAATTCAGTATTTTAGTATTTTTTTTTATCAATTTCGATTCAATAGTCTTTATACGGAGTTCTAAGGCTTTTTATCAGTTTTCCGCTGCGTCATATAAGATTGATCGCTGGACTGTATTAATCATCAATTAAGAGTGCAATTCTTTGTAGAAAAATGATAGGGAACAAGAAAATCTAGACATACTCTAGACATACATCCTATGTGGCTTGCTTTGATTCATGTTTTTGATGATTCCAATTCACTGGACAACGAATCACAACCGCCCAGATAAGTTGTATGTCTAGAGTATGTCTGGATTTTGTTGTTCTCTATCATTTCTCTTCTTTGTAACCATAGATAACAGATGTCCTTGTAGAGTTATATTTTTCTGAATTTCATTTCCCCAATGGGGACTGAACTGAAGTTAAAAAAATCATTTCTTTTTTAATTTAAAGCTACAGAGTTAATTTTTAACACACAGATAACACAATTTTATTTGTTCATTATTACATCTTCAAGCCATATTAAAACTTAATTTTCAGTAAAATCAAAATCTAACTCAAAAATGTAAACATGATTTCCAGAGAACCAAATCCTCCAAACTTCGCTCATAATAACATGGGACAAAAATGAAGTTTTGGTCGATACAACTTAAAAGTGGATCGTTCATAACAATGTATACATAAGTTCAGTAAAACACATAAAACCTAATGAACCAAAGCACAGCATTTGTTCATCAACAAATGTTTCTCAAGTTTACAAACTTTGAGAAGATTAAACAAAACCAGTAACATGCAATTGATATGTGCAGAAATAAATTCGAATGTGGAAGTATCATGGAGTAATTCTGAGAGGGTCACGAGGGAAAAGCGAGGTTTTCCTAATGTTGTTTAGGGCACAGAAAAGCATCACCACACGCTCCAAACCAACTCCAAATCCACCGTGTGGGGGTGCACCGTACCTGTGTCATAATACACCAATCAAGCTATAGTAACGATCTTCTATACACAATCCCATTAACAACTGTTTTTCTTTTTTACGGGTTCTGATCTAGAATCTGACTCGAGATTTGAATTGGTTGAAGCTGCGGGCGACCACCAACTATCCCATGGGAGAGGGATGTATGTCAACCAACCGTAAATAAGATGATATTTATCGTTAACTATTTGGTATATGATTATCTTATTTCATGCTCATGCAATGTGACATAATTTTCATTTTTACATATACACGTCTCACTAAACCATACTAATGTAAGGTGGGGTCATTACTCATAAGAATGATAGTTGCTTTCTTCCATAGATTTAACCAGAATAGACGTGCAGTGATGTATATCATTTTGGAGGAAGACTAAGAAATTAAGAGAAGGGTAATTGATAAGAGATACAATGAACATACCTAAATGCATCAATATACGTTGATATGGTCTTGACATCAATCCCACATGCCTCTGCCCTGGTAGCCAAGAATTCGGGTACATGTATACGCTGAGCTCCAGAAATAATCTCCTCACCTAAAAAAGAGGTAAATATTTGAAAAGAATTAGTGTCTGGGCAAGAGATATATAAGCATTGCGCCAAAGATTAACCATGTATTGAAGTTCTAAGAATCTGCACGTGGGAGGTTTCATTATGGCTTTGTGAGAGCCCGATCCACTGAGTAAGTTGTCGAATGGATGGGGATCAAGGATTGGCCCCTGTCCAACCTGCCCTCAACTGCTTAGTTATGAGCACACAAACTCGAGCATGGTGTGAAAAGCACAAAAAGAATGCAACACTAAGAGGATTGTAGTGTGAACACCAAAAGTGACTTAATATCAAATTAAATATTTCAATTTACCTCGAATAAAAACATCAAAAGAATTACTGTAAGCTGGGTTATCGTAACATGGCATTGTGTAGAATGGTCTGACAGCGAGTGGATATCGGTGAAGTATATAAAACTCAGTGCCGTATCTGTTCACAATCAAAATTTGAATTAGTCATGTTACCATACCAAAGTGAACATACAAAAGTCCGAACTCTGAAATACTGAAAAGGAGAAGTTCAAAAACATATACTCACTTCTCAAGAACGAGCTGGCCTAATTTTCTCTCAGATTCTGTGTTTAGATCTCCTAGAGGATCAACTTCTACCCCAGCTTCCTACAAAACAAGCAATAACATTTTTCGGAACAAAATGAATATAGAGGAGTTATATTTCATGATAAATTATTGAAAACGCATACTATCAGAGGGTTTAGGAACATCTATAACAAATCTCTACAATTAAAATTCTTAAGTTTCTTCTTAGTAACAGTAAAGCATGCCAGCACCAACCGGAGGCCACGTCGACATGAAACCTCATTCGACAGAGCCATTAAACTTGAGCTTAACTATTCAAGTCTCCAGAATGAGTTCTGGAAACGCGTGACTAGCGCTATACTCTCCTTTGGTTCCTTATGGTACTATGCTAGTTAGTATAGTACATGTCAGCAGGATAAAAAGTTTATCTTTCTATACCTGGAGCATTTGGATACCTTCTTCGAAAGTAAGACGCAAAGTCCTCCTCAAATACTGCCATGTCCAACAATAATAATAATCAGGGTCATGAAAATTGAAAATGTACATATAATCAGTTAAGCATTGGCATTTGCTATTTAAGTACATAATTATGAGATACTC
>BEHA01014877.1:464295-485012 GCA_002897215.1 Eschscholzia californica subsp. californica
TTTTTTTTTTTTTGTTAGCAACAAAAGTTAGACTAATTTTTTTGTGATTGAAATAGTCAATCAAATCCTAAATTAAAGTCCATATCCAAAAATGTTGGTTATTTCTAGCATAGATGGAAAGTTCTTAAACCATCCAGTTGTATGAATGGCCATTGAATTCTCCAAATCACACAACTTCCAAAAGATAAAAACAAATAAAACCTAAGAGCAGAGCTGAAAATATCAACTATCTATCACAATCAATTTTTGTGTCAAACACATTATTAGAAAATGCAGGCATTCAGAACAGATGATGAATTGAAAGAAAAACCAACAATATCGAGTTACGAACAAGACCCGAAAGAAAAAAACAATGATGGATCCACGAAAGCATCATCCACATGTCCTTATGATATTATGAAAATCGCCTCCAACCCGGATGGCACGTTAACTCGACTAAGTTGTCTCCCTATTGTCCCACCTACAGGCGATAATCCAATTCATGGCGAGTCTGTTGTCACCAAAGACATAACTTTAAATAAAGATAAGAAAACCTGGGTTAGGATTTACAGACCCACAAAGTTACCTTCAAACGATACAGATGTGGCTAGATTACCTATCATACTTTTCTTTCATTCTGGGTCAATGGTCATGTTTAGCGTGGACA
This sequence comes from Eschscholzia californica subsp. californica, assembly GCA_002897215.1. Lineage (NCBI taxonomy): Eukaryota > Viridiplantae > Streptophyta > Magnoliopsida > Ranunculales > Papaveraceae > Eschscholzia > Eschscholzia californica. The sequence goes on from BEHA01014877.1 coordinate 464,942, forward strand.
CTGTCTTAGATAACGAGCCATGTGCACGTTTTGCTAGTGAATTACTCACGATCGTTGTGTCAGTTGAATATCGTCTTGCACCCGAAAATAAACTTCCAGCAGCATACGAAGACGGCGAAGAAGCCATCACTTGGATCAAGAAACAAGCAGATGAACCAAATGGTGAACAATGGCTAAAAGATTATGCAGATTTTTCTAGGGTTTATATTATGGGTTCTAGCACTGGTGCTACAATTGCTTATTACACTGCATTACGTGCACTAAATTTGGATACAGAACCGGTTAAGCTATCCGGATTAATTCTAAACCAACCCTTTTTCACTGGAACCAAAGAAACCCAGTCAGAAACAAATTTGATAAATGATTCAGTACTTCCAAGTTCAGTAATTGATTTAACAGTAGAGTTAGCATTACCCGTTGGATCAGATCGTGATCATGAGTATTTTAATCCAATGGTGAATGGAGCTGATTATATGAATGTGAAAAAATTACCTAGGTGTTTGGTTAGAGGGTTCGAAGGGGACCCATTATTAGATCGTCAGATGGAATTTGTGAGAATGTTGATCACAAATGGAGTTCAAGTAACGGCTCATTTTAGTGATTATGGTTTTCATTTGATTGATTATATTGATCCTAAGAGACATTTGGCTATGTTGGGATATATGAAAGATTTCATCATTTGATATTCTTTACCAAAATTTCCCGATGGATTTCTACTATCCTCAAATTGTGTGTATCTACATGAAGCAAAAATTACTTAAAATTTGTAATTTATTGTCTACTTTGTGGTTCGATTTGTTTTTTATTTGTTTGTACATAGTATTTCGATTAGTCTATAATCCACAAATCTTTATAAATTTCAAGATCTTACTTACCTTTTAATGAGTTTTACCAATCTACCATATAGATAATCTCTATTTAGCTAGCTAATTTAAGTGTGACAAAGTTATGATATGATGTTATTGTGTGAGAAACGTTTTTATCTTACAAATATTTGTTTAGTATCAGGACACATCTTCTCTCAACAACAAAAAAAAAATCAGGACGCATATTATTTATGGCTAAGCTGTGTTATTTACCATGTATCACAAAAACATAACAAAATTTTCGCTTCTTTTTTTGTTAAAGAAACAAAATTTTCACTTGAACATGTAAACATAACAAAATATAATGTAAATATTTGTTTTCTTGTAGCCCACAAATTTTTTTTTTTGTTGAACATGTAGCCCACTCATTGAAAAAACACAGTTGGAAAAGAAGCTTCTTTTCACAAAATTACAAGAAGGAAAAAAAATCTTGTATTAGATGGTTAATTACTTAATTCCTTTTTATTGTTGAAGAATTTCTTACTTGTTGAGGTAATAATAATAAAAATACCAATGAGTTCCTTTTCTTTTTTTGTTCAACTACAAAAAAGTTTTCCGTTGCCGGGACTTGAACCCGGGTCTCTCGGGTGAGAGCCGAGTATCCTGACCAACTAGACTACAACGGATTTGTGATCAAAAATTGTATATATGACAGTAAATCTATTTCACTATAATCCTTTTGTCAATAAGCTATGGTCGGGACTTCGGAGAAAAGGAAGACACCAGGCCACCAACTCTCTGTGTACAGCTAGGCCTCACGCTTCCAACTACTACCTCTAGTTCAAACTTCAAAGGGTATTTGATTTTGAAAAATATTACTCTTGGATCCAAAAATGGGGCCGAACGAACATACACCAAATGCTGATGTGGACAATTTCTATAATGATTATAGGGAAAGAAGTATGAGTGTATGACCCCATTTGATGGGAGTCGTCCACATCGCCATTCATTATGGGGCTGGTCCTATTATTAGAGACAAATAACCCATAACATTTTCAAATGATTTCTTTCCTTCCCAAAATATATCCAGACCTTTATCTCACACCAAAAATGTCCTTGCTAGGGACGTCCAAAATCCATTGAGCTAGGGGGCAACAAGGATGTTAGTTTTGGGTTATACGGGAAAACCAAAGTACAAAAAGTGTGTTGAGAAGCCAAAGGATTTTCTACTTTATTCTAGTTTCTTTTTCATTGTTGCTGATTGTAAGTAGATATTCTCTTAAATAATTCACAAATTTACAATATTGTTAATTTTTAGGGTCCATAGATTTTAGGCCTAAAATAAAATTTAAATTTACGGTCAAATTTTCTCAGTATTTTTTTTTTTACTCCTTTTTCCTTTTGGACCCTATTACTCACATATAGAAGAAACATTGTTGATACATAATGTGTTATGTATAACACATATAAAAAATAAAATGAAATATGAAACTTTAACAATAAATTATACGTTATTTATGAAATAAAACAAGAATCAATAAACAGAAAAACGTTGTAACATTGACATCTAGACATACCTTAACTATACTAAATGTGTTTTGTTGTATCAAAATATACATAATTTATACTAAATAACGTGTGTATTACGAAACGAATAGTAAGCTTGAATTCAATCGAAAAAAATCTAAATAAAATAATATAGAAATATTGGTGGAGAAACGATGGTGGTTTTCGATGGTGGTTGTTGTCTTCACTATTCGGTCATGGAGGAAAGTTTTATCCATTCAGTTATGGAAGGGGGTTTTTAGTTTCGGGAGTGATACATGTACAAAGTCCTTGACAAAATTCTCGACTTAATGACTCATTTTCACTAAAAGACAAAAGTTGATCAAAGTTTGACTTTAATCGGAACCGTTCACTTAGCATTTTGTTAAGAATCTTGTCAAAGTTTTTTTTTTACATTTATGATTTCCCTTTTAGTTTTAGAGAGAGAGAGAAAGAGGGTGATGGTTATGGGATAGAAGATTGGAGACAGAAAATCTGAGAAATAAAAGGGAAGGGATCTTTGCGGATTGGTTTTCAAAAGTGAGTTTTTTCTTATATAAAAGTTTATAATAGGTATTATGATTAAATAGAAATCACAGAGATCTGTTTTTTCTATATAGATGCGTATATTTGCACCAGATATCTATTATAATTATTATTTTGACTTAAAACCTTATATTAATATTAGCGTGGACTAAATATGTGTTTAGGTGTAGATTTTTGGACTAAGAACAAAAATTATAATTTTTATATATATCTCAAAATCATAAATGCAAATATTTTTTGTTGAAAAATACCTTTTGGATTTTATTTTTGTTGAAAAACACTTTTTCGATTAGGAAACCAAACCACGGTTCAACAACTGATCATCCTTAATATTTATATATTGTCGAGTTATTGCCACTAACAAAAGATTTTTTGTTATATTCATAGAATCAAAGAATATTTCTCATAAATTACTTTCTTATTTCTATTTTCTTCTAGCCACATGATAAAGTTGTATGTTAATAAATTACAATATCTATGACAAAAATAATGTGAAATATGAATATTATTAGGTTATTTTGTTCCCATAGGAAACATCTAATTATTTACATTGCTACCAATTTTACCACATTGGCACATAAAATGTTGACTATTAATTTTCAAAATCCTACATAATTATAACAAACAAAATCAAATTTGTGATTTCCTTTTAGAAAACAAATCCTTCTTTAACAAGAAATCGGTTTTAGTACTTGTGAACAACTCGGTTTCTATGGAGTAGTATATTCTTTAGAAAATCGGAATCGGTTTAGTACTTTATACCCTTTCTGCAAGTCTTCACCACTTCTGAACTTCTCCCAACCAACTTCGATTCTCTCTCAATCAACAACCACCATGAGCGGCGGCGGAGGAGGAGGACAAGAAGGTCCTCCACCACCGTCTGCAAATTCCGGCGGTCAATTTCTCCTTCAATTACTTCAAAAACCCCACCAATCTCAAACTGCACCTTCAGAAAACCCTACCTTTCTTCTCCATAGTCACCAGAATCATCTTGATCCTGCTGTTGCTGTTGTTGGCCCTAGCGTTCACTTCCCGCCATGGCAATCTAATGGTCAAGATTCACATCCGCCTCTTCCTCAATGGTTATCTAATCAAACTAGTAATAATCATAATCATTCTCATCTGCTCCCTGGGTTTCCTCCAAATCCGTGGACTTTACCTGGTTTATCACCACCTCCTACTTCAGATTTTCCTGGTAAGCATCCCATCCTCCCTGATGAACTGTACCGATTAGGGCTTTTAGGTAATCCATCGATTACTGGTAATTCTAGTCATCAGCATCAACAACATCTCCACCAGCTTCATCAGCAGCAGCGACAGCAGCAGCAGCAGCAAGAGGAGAAGAGTATGATGATGTTTGGATCTTTACCTTGTGATCTTAGAAATCGCGAGGGTTTACAGAATCAGAATTCGTCAGTTGATAGACTAAGTCTGGAAAGTCAATTATGGCTTCAAAGGGATCGGGAAGTGTTTGGATTAAATGGAAGACCTAATTTTGATGAAATCCGACCTAATTTTTCACAAAACCGGGAACTTGATCATCAAATAATGAATTCCCAGAGTCATCCAGGAAACAATAACTTGTTTCATGATCAAGGGAGAGGAGTTGGAAGTGGAAATGGGTATGGAAGACAACAACATTTTGAGAGATCACACCCAGTGCTTGAACCAAGGAGAGATCCACCTGGTTTTGCTAAGAAGGAAGGTAGAGTTAATGGGGAGTTAAATAACGGCCGACCTTATCAGGTTCATGAAGATGGAGATGGGATTTTGAGGAGACAATCAAATGGGAATGTTGGAATTCAAGGTGGTCTTAGCAGACAAGTTGATCATCCTGGTCCTCCTCAAGGAAGTAAACTGCACTCAGTTCCAGCTTCGGACATTGAAGAATCTCTAGCGAAATTGCACCGTGGAGTTGTAGAAGACTATGGAAATTCTGGGTTAGTGAGGCAGGAGAATAAGAGAAGAGATCAGCGGATTGGTGGGCGAGAAGAGAACGATTTGGCTGAGAAGTTCATGGGTTCTTTGGCACTTAAAGACAGATATGAGAAAAAGAACGATATGAGACGACAAGATAATAACTCTAATGATAAGGTAAACTTTTGGTCTTTGAGTTGCAGTACCTTTCAAGTTATATGATTGATGCTTCATTTAAGAACTTTTATTCTAAAGATATATGTTTTTTTGTGTAGTGAGTAATTAATACTTTATCTGCGAACTTCGAAATTTATAATACATGGCCCGCTCCCGCTATTTTGTTAAGTCAGGTCGAAGTTATATATTTCTAATTAGGTCTGTTTGAACTTTGAGTAGGGTTTCAATATAAACCACGTTGTTTGTAGTGGCTATGTCTTGAATATACTACGGGAATGATAAATTGGGAAGCTTGTTCATGTTCAGTGTATTGATTAGTTCGTAGAAGTTTAAAGAAGTCGGAAACTAGTATGCTGTAGAAAAGAAAATGAAGTAAGGTACCTAATATCATATTCATCATTTTAATTATCACTCTGAGAGTTGTAACATGAATTGCTTTGGATTGTCACTTCATAATGGAATTTCACATCTGAATTCAGAACAATATCCTCATTTTTGTTTCGTAATGGTGCAAATATAAGTACATGACACCATTAGCTTCGTAAAAACAAAACTAAGGGGAGAATCTACTGTTCAAAGAAACCTAATAATGAGCACAAAGATGTGAGTGAAGCATGAAACTACTAAATACTTACATCATAGCCAACTTAACCGATCATGAAAATTGGTAAGTGTACAAAAGATCTTGACTTAATTTATAACATGATGGCTCACTCAGGTAAAAGAACGGTCCAGATTGTAGTCAAACTTTGAATATTTTTGTCTTTTAGTGAAGGTGAGTCATCAAGTCATAAATTAATATTTCTGGAAGTTACCAAATAAACCCTAATATACGCTTTTATTGTACTAATTGATATTAACTACAACTATTGTCCCATTTGTTGTGGAATTAATGTTTCTTGATTCCTAACAGACTAAGAGCCACTAAATTGTCTGCATGTTCTGGTGCTTTTACGTAGATAAGAACTATAACACCATTTATATGTAATCTAGAAGTGTGGATGTGTAGGTTATCCTCTTTATGTTCTAATGCATAATAAATATGCTCACAGTTCTTATCTTTGGCTACTTTAAAGTTTTGAAGGAAGAACTTATCTTTGTAAACCATCTTCCCCACATGTTCTAGGGCTCCTTCCACTGATAGTGTCGTTGAGATATGCTTTCTCACGCTGCTGCACATTGTTTATGCTCGATCTTTTAGCAATCAAATTTGTCTAAAGATTTTTCGTAGCATTGATTGAGTGGAGTTATTTTCGGGCTTATTGTGTACTTTATTAAAATACATTTGTTAAGAATTTAACTTAAGTAAAAGAAGTCTGGTCAATTAGAGAAGGACCTAGGTGCCTAAGATTCTAAGAAATAATTGCATCTCCTTTATGCTATCAATTTAATATATGTATATCAAGCAAATATATTACCGGGAACTGTTATTTGTCTTCTCATTGTTGTGCACTTTGAATGCATTCTTTTGTTGAACATGTCAACTGGCATTTAATAAGATAGACCCATTTACGTTTATGAGAAAGCATTAATTCCTTAACCCTTTAGTTGCTCTACGGACTGCAAAAATAATGGTTGCTATTTTTAATTTCATAAATGAGAAATTGAAATGTTGAAAAAAATTATAACAAGGTTATTGGTTTAACTTCTGTGACGAAGTTTCCATAAACATCTTCTTTACCCTCTAATGGTCCCTAGTGGGGATTTAGAAACAGTTTGTTACTCTATATATGAATAGGAGTAAATTAGGATCCATATCTATTATCTGTATTCTATAGACTATATGTTTATCCTATCAAAATATGAGTAAAAGGATCTCAGCTTCTGGTGCGTAACTTTGATAAACATTATATTATATGCTTGATCTGCTTAACCCTTTCTATTTGTTTCCGAGAAAGAAAATGTATGGTTGGTATGCATGTTTTCCTTTGTGCACAATATAGTGGACCGTAATATAAATTCAAATTTTCAAAAAAAAATAAAAAATATAGTGGACCGTGGTCTTGTAGTTAATTATATATTTGTACAATTATGAAATTAGTTTTATATTTTATATATATGTGTTTGACATTTCTTAGTTTTTCTCTTACTTATTTTGGTTGTTATTTTTATTCACCAGCAATCTAGAGGCCTATGGGTACCTCCTCAGCGAATGAGAAATAATAGGAAAGAGATCGAATGTCGCAATGATATAAATAGACTGAATTCTCCTCTCCTTGATATTTTTGAATCTCTAGTACCACCCGAGGAAGAAAAGGCCAAGCAGAAGCAGCTATTGACGTCACTTGAGAAATTAGTTGTCAAAGAATGGCCTAGAGCACAGTTGTATCTTTATGGTTCATGTGCTAATCAATTTGGAGTTCTAAAAAGTGATATTGATGTGTGTCTTGCAATCGAGGATAATGATATTAACAAGTCCGAGCTTTTGCTTAAGTTGGCAGAAATTTTGGAATCTGATAACCTCCAAAATGTGCAGGTTAGTCTTCTCTTTGTGGTAATGAGATTCTTAATATATTTCAAATATAATTTTTTGAAATATTCAATTGCAAACACGCCTTCCTAAATTGTGTTCCGAAACAAGGAATATTTCAGATTCCATTCTTTGAGTAGTGTTCAAAGAAACTTATCTGAATTTTTTCAACAAGGATAAAGAGTTACATGATCCGTAATCAGGAAATCATGTATTAATTCCTTAATACCATATATACCTTATTGCTTTATTTTGTGCTTTTATCAATCATTTTTCTTTTTAACTGTCACAGGCACTGACACGTGCAAGAGTTCCCATTGTTAAGCTTATGGATCCTGTAACTGGACTCTCATGTGACATATGCGTGAATAATGTTCTGGCTGTTGTCAACACAAAACTCCTAAGGGATTACGCACAGATAGATGGTAGACTTCGACAATTAGCTTTTATTGTGAAGCACTGGGCCAAGTCACGAGGAGTCAATGAAACTTACAGAGGAACCCTATCTAGCTATGCGTGAGTTTGGGACTTGCATATGATTTACTCCATTCTCCTAAATTTGATTTAGAATCATTAATTTGCTTCTACGTTCTTGACAATTGACTGTTCTAAATTCTTTGTTTCAGCTATGTTCTTATGTGCATCCACTTTTTACAACAGCGAAAGCCTGCTATACTCCCATGCTTACAGGTATGCAGTGTTCTTGTACTTGCCTTATAAAAGCTCAATTAATTGGTTTTATCTGAATGTGTTCTTTTTCCCCATGCCAACTTTGCGGGTTATATTGTCGAATACCCATTTATAAAATTATAAGGTTGTAGTTCTAAATATAATTACGACATTATCCTGGTATCATAACGTCATCTTATCTTGATATGCTTGCTTATAGACGTATGAGTAGGCTGAAACACATTTGGTCCAACAGCAGTATTGCTTTGATGTTTGTTGTACCGTTGCAGACACTCCTTTTTATCCTCAAACAATTTTTTTTGTTGAAAATGTGCAATCAAAACTTACAAGTTACTTCTTTTTACACCTTGTATAAAGTACTCGGTAAACTTGGTTTATAAGATTCTTGTGATAATTAATAGTTGTAGCAAACGATCTAGCTAATTGTTGTTTACTTTATGAATGAGACATTTTTTTTACTTTTCCTTATTAACTTGTGCATTTTACGGCTTGACCCTTGGTCCATGGCCTTATCGAAGTAAAATGCCTTGAGGCTCACCATTTTTTAGACTCGGGGATGAGCTTTAGTTGGTTTACACTTTTTGTAAGCACATTTAACTTTCAGCATGCAAATTTGGGTTTGTTTGTGTTTAGAAGTTGCAGTCAAAAGCTTAACTGGTTTTGAGAGCAGAAGTTATATTGTGCTGAGCAATATAATATGGAACATAGAACGCTTGTGCAAATACAAATATATGAATTTTAGTTCTTTGGGTTGATCAATAGTTTTTGTGACTTGTGTGCTTAATGTAATTGTTTACTATAAAGCACTTGCTGCGTACAGAAGATCTTCTTAACCAGTCGGCTTGTGGGGGTAGTCATCCAGAAAGACCATGACAGCTCTGGGGACACCCAGGATCCTAGCTGAATCAGTTGTAGTGTTCAGGCTACCTCCTGCATTTTAGGGTTTTAGGCTTTCTTATTAACACTTTCACGAGGAGGTGTCTCGCTCCTATGCTGTGGATGGTCCTATATCACATTGATGTGCCTTTTTTGCTGTTTGGTTATGTCTCTTATTCATTTCACTTTTAGCGGAACATACACTAATTAACATCTATTAAATTTGAGGCTCGTGTAGAATACCACCTCTAATAATGGGTACCCGTTATAAGACGTCATAAGTTCACTATGTTCTGTTTGTGTTTAGCTTCGTGCAACTGACTAAATAGACATTTGCCTAACTTTTTCCAGGAAATGGACACAACTTATTCTGTCACCGTTGATGATATTCAATGTGCTTACTTCGATAAAGTTGAGAACCTTCGTGAATTTGGAGCAGGGAACAAAGAAACTATAGCTCAACTAGTCTGGGGATTCTTTGATTATTGGGCTCATCGTCATGATTATATGAATGCCGTCATATCTGTTCGAACTGGGAGTATACTAAGGTGAGTGTTCACTTAAAGCTATACATTTGACTTCACATTAGTAGATTCTACATACATATTCACTGCCTGCACCTTAGACAGCGTCAGATATAAGTTGGAATTCATCATACCCGTCACTTGTATTATTTCATGAAGCGCGATATTTATCTTGTTCTGAAAACAAGCCCAGATAACAATTTAAACCCTTCTTGATTACTTTTCAACTTACCCAAATCCATCTTGGTAGTCATATCTGCTGCCATAGGTGTTTTATTTATTCAACTCTAAATGTTTCTGCAGTATCCAAGCAACATAACTCAAATAGTTTCTTTTGTATTTTGTTCCATTTCTTCACTTTATTAGCTACTAAATTCACTTTTTCTCTCTTAACTACAGCAAGCGGGCAAAGGATTGGACAAGGCGAATCGGAAATGACCGTCATCTAATATGCATAGAGGATCCCTTTGAGACATCCCATGATCTTGGTCGAGTTGTAGACAAGTTCACAATAAAAACTCTGAGGGAAGAGTTCGAGCGAGCGGCTCATATTATGCAATATGATCCTAATCCTTGTGTTACCCTTTTCGAGGAGTATGTGCCTAATTGATCATATCTTATCCTCAGTTATTATTTCATGTCTTAATCAGATTTTGTAAAGTTTAAGCAGATAGTTCAACTAGTCTCTTAACTTTTTCTTATTTCCTTTTCATATAATATTATATCAATGGTGCGGTAGTATGCTTACTGCTTCCCCTTGGAATTTAGAGAGAGAAAGTCAGGGAAATTTCTGTACGCTGTTTCTAGTATCTATTATTCAAATTATTATATGTTTTTTTTGAGATAATTATTATATGTTTTATTATTTGCTTTCTCTGGTTTAAATTGTTGCGTTTTCTTTGATATTTTTATTGTCATTTTCATTTCGACCATTGTGGTTGATAGTTGAGGCTCTATGGTAGTATTTACTCAACAATGTTCAACTAAGAGCATCTAGAATGCAAGACTCCATTTGAAAAGTTCAAAGTTGTACTTAAAATTTTTTAGAGTTTTAATAAAATTTATTTTTCTTGCAAAATTCAATTTGGGTCAATAGATCAATAATTCAGAATATTATTTGAGAACTTCGATTGCCCATTCAACATTTAAATAATCACCCATCTAAGAAATGCCATTCAATAAAGTTTTTGGAGTGTGAAACTGGACTCAATAGTGTCCTCTTGGAAGTTGGAAGAAAATTCCAATTGAGACATGACATGATTTAAATACGTCAGGTGAGTACTGCGAAATTTTGTCTTAGTATTATATCGCGTCTATTTCTTCTTAGGATGTCTGGGAGATTTCTTCGTGGGAGATTTCTTCTCAGGATGTATACTGCCACATCAACTAGGAGAGTGAATGTAATTGAAGGTAGTAGCGCGCTCTAAAGTTTGGAGTATGTAACGACTTCTCCTAATGGGATTTCAGTTTCTTTTTCTTAGGAACAAATTCTCATACTCATTGAATTTGGACAGGCGAGCAAGAACATAGAGGTAAAACAAAGTAGTAAAAGGGGAGAAGTTACCCTTACACGCAAATCTCAGGTTTCCCATAGAGGAAAAAATAGGGAGAACGAGAGAGATAGAGGGCCTCAGAGAAAGATAAAAGTTTGAGAGACTCATCAAGGATTTAGAGTATGATTGATTGAAAGAGGCTGAAAAGGTTTTTCAGAAAAGCAAATTGGTCAAAACTCCCTAGGTTAGCCTCCGTTTTCCCAACACGATCCATGAAAAGTTTTGTGAGAGGTTTTTTAACTAGTGACTGCGATCAAGGCTTGTACAAATAAGTTCAAATACATACATAACTTGCACATTTTGGGCCGATTTACATATGTTTGGACATGGAGTCAAAACCTACAAAATATTGGAAGGCCAAGCACCTACAAATTATATCTATGGCAATTCTTGAGTCAAGGGTTAAGATAGCTTTATGTGGAGTTAACATAACACTATCCAATGGTGCTCATTCATTGGGCTATGAGACCTTGTGCGACCAATAATGGAATTCCCTACCTGAGTGACATTACCTCATCCTCCACCTTAAAATATCCAAATACTTAGTTTTATTGGATCTTCAATCTTTTACCAATAATAACTACTAAAACTAGCCACAATTAGGTTTACCCACCCACATGCTTAACATATACTTACTAAATTAATTAAACAAATGAAATCTCTCTTGAGCTTGACTTTCATTCCTTCCACTCACAACCACTCACTTCCCAAGTTGAAGAAGAAGAAGAAGACTCATTACCCACTGACCAGAAGGAATTCAACAAAATCAATAATGGCAGAACCCAATCACTTACCCAAAGTTCTCATTCTCAGACCATTCCCATTACTTCCTTCATTCCAAGAATCATTTTCTAAGAAATTTGAATCTTTAAAAGCATGGGATTTGTCTATTCCTTTGATTCAATTCTTAAATACCAATCATACCCAGATTCAATCCATTAAAGCCTTAATTTGTGCAGGTGGGGGTGTTAGAATCTCCTCAGAAATTCTCAACTTTTTGCCAAATCTTGGTTGTGTTTTAACTACCAGTGTTGGTCTTGATCATATTGACTTGTCTGAGTGTCGCCGGAGAGGGATTGTCGTCGGTAATGCTGGTAATTTGTACTCTGAGGAAGTTGCTGATTTTGCTGTGGGTTTATTGATTGATGTTCTCAGAGGTATCTCGTCCGGCAACCGGTATATTCGCGACGAACTTTGGCCTCTCAAGAAAAAGATTCCTCTTGGTTCTAAGGTTCTCTCCCTCACTCTCTCTGTTAGATCAAACTAGTACTACTACTTGATGTTATTAGGAATGGATCCAATTGTGTTATTCACTTGCTTGTTTCATATTCTATTATACAAGTTCAATGCTCATTATACTTGATCAAGGTTTGGGTTTTCTAATCTATGGAAATGACATCTTAAATGCTTTTAGGTGAGTGGCAAGCGGGTCGGAATCGTTGGACTTGGTGGTATCGGCTCCGAAGTGGCGAAAAGACTTGAGGGATTTGGTTGCATTATCTCATACAACTCAAGGAAGAAGAAACCATCTTTTTCATACCCTTTTCATTCAAATGTCATTGATCTTGCAGAAAACAACGATATCCTCATAATTTGTTGTGATCTAAACAAAGAAACCTTCCACATTATAAACAAGGATGTATTATCGGCATTGGGCAAGAATGGAGTTATAATAAATGTAGGTAGAGGAGCTCTTATCGACGAGAAAGAATTAGTTCGGTGTTTAGTAGCAGGAGAGATTGCAGGTGCTGGTCTTGATGTATTCGAGAATGAACCTCATGTTCCGAAAGAGCTATTTGAGTTGGATAATGTTGTGTTAACTCCGCATAAAGCTATCTTAACTCTTGACTCAAGAATTGCCATAGATGACTTGATAACAGCAAATTTGGATGCTTTCTTCTCAAATAAACCTTTAGTTTCTTTAGTCAAGAATGATTTATGAGACTCTATGTTTTAATCTAGGATTTATTTGTAGTTGTTGCTCTCTTTGATTTGTTAATTTTTCTATCGAATCGAAGTTCTGGTTATGAATGGTTCCTTATGTTTCACATTTTCTACTTTATTTTCTTTCATCTGCACTGAAAAATCATGTCGAAGTTACTCCTATGACATCCTTATCCTCCACAAATTGAATCAAATGATAATAGAAACCTTAGGTAGCCTATACACATTACTATCACTTGGATTTGGCCCGATGATAGCGGCAAAATGTCAGGTTCAAGCTTTAATGAATCAATTTTGTACAAATCTATCAGGATCCACGAGCAAAGAGTTGAGGATTTGGCTCGTAAATCGTTTCTTGATGTTTTTTCATTCTTTAACTAGGATAACTTTGACTTAGAACTCCAGATTCAAGCCAGACAGAATGCAGAAATTTAAGATTTTTAATGCACAAAACTTGGTTGATTGCCTGAATATAAGAATGAAAGTCTATCAAATTGATAAGATATTCGGACTAGTGCTTGTTCACTACATGGAAAATTTTCGTCTAAGATCACCTTGTCTGCAGTATCCAAGCAACATAATTCAAATGGTTTCACATCTTCTACTTTATTTTCTTTCATACCCAATGAAAAATCACGTCGAAGTTACTCCTATGACATCCTTATCCTCCACAAATTGAATACATTTTTGATGTAGTAAGTACTTTATCAAATGATAATAGAAACCATAAGTAGCCTATACACATTACTATCACTTGGAGTTGGCCCGCGGCGAAATGTAGGTTCAAGCTTTAACGAATCCATTTTGTACACATTTAGCAGAACCCAAAGGCAAAGAGTTGAGGAGTTGGCTCGTAAATCGTTTTTTGATGTTTTGACATTCTTTAACTAGGATAGCGTTAACTTAGAACTCTAAATTCTAGCTAGACATAATACAAAAAATTTAAGATTCTTAATGCATAAAACTTGGTTGATGGCCGGAATATAAAGAACTGATGGCTCCAGCAACTGCCTGCCTCGAAACCTTAACATTAGTTTGGATAGGAAGTCATTGTTCTTTGAGCAATAAGAATGAAAGTCTATCAAATTGATAAGATACTCGAAGTGGTGCTTGTTCACTGCAAGGAAGTTTTTCGTCTAAGATCACCTTGTCTGAAGTAACGTTCACCAAAAAACAAAATAATACTTCGGTAGAACAAAATAAACAACGTATTCGTTCATTATCCAAGAAAGCAAACAAATTTACAACGTGCCTTTTTCAGCCAATATATCCTTAGTGAACAATGCATCATTTTTTTAGCCAATCCGACCAGTTGGAGGATTATTTTTTAAAAAAATAAACAAGCTGAACCCCCAAAATGGGCGAGGGGCTGCCTACGTACCAATGAATTAGAACATGAAATCCTCTAATTCAAAGGATCAAGCCTTCACGTAGTTCTCTCTCGTCCCTTTATTACCCATTAATGTTACTTCTCTTCATAAACTCATATCCTGAATCCTGATTATGCTGCTGCTGCTGCTGTGGTTCTTCTTGCAATCCATCTTGATTTTGTTGCTGCTGCTGGGCTTCTTCTTGCAATCCATACTGATGAGGTCTAGACAGCTCCCCTGATTGTACTCCATTATCGTTCATGTACTGATTGTGTTCAATGCCCAACAATGCTGACAATTCATTCATCAATTCATCATCAGCGGGTTCTTGTGCTACTACATTAGTATTGTTCAAGTAGTCATAGTCCATGGGGATTTCGTAAGCAGTGTCAGTCATGTCCTCTATTACTATTGCTGTTGCATATGTTAAGCCAACTTGGTTATCTTCATTGTTGTTCAAGTACTGCTGCTGCTGGGGTTCTTCTAGCAATCCATCTTGATTTTGTTGCTGCTGCTGGGCATCTTCTTGCAATCCATCCTCATGAGGTCTTAGCAGCTCCCATGATTGTACTGCATTATTGTTCAAGTACAGCTGCTGCTGGGGTTCTTCTAGCAATCCATCCTCATGAGGTCTGAGCAGCTCATCTGATTGCACTCCATTATCGTTCATGTACTGATTGTGTTCAATGCTCAATAATCCATTTATAAATTCACCATCTGATTCTTTTGCTACTACATTATTATTGTTGGTCAAGTCGATAAAGTCCATGGGGATCACCATTTGATAATCAGAAACCATACCTTCCCAAACAGACGGATCTTCATTATATACATTATCAGCGGGTTCTTCTGCTACTACATTAGTATTGTCCAAGTAGTCAAAGTCCATGGGGATCATTTCATAACCAGTGTTAGTCACGTCCTCGATTACTATTCCCGGTGCATCTATTACGTCGACTTGGTTATCTTGAATAGGCTGCTGATATGCACTTATTACTTCTTCTACCTGTGATGTCGTCATGTCCTCGATTACTATTCCTGGTGCATCTGTTAAGCCGACTTGGTTCTCTTCAATAGGCTGCTGATATGCACTCAATACTTCTTCTACCGGTGATGTCGGCATGTCCTGGATTACTAACCCCGGTGCATCTGTTAAGCCGACTTGGTTATCTTGAATAGGCTGCTGATATGATACTTCTTCTACCAGTGATGTCGTCAATTCTGTTCCTCCTCTTGCAGTGTTGTTGTTGCTGCTGCTGCTGCTACTACTACTAATACCACCATCGCAAACTTTCCTTCGTATTTTACAAAGGACATACCCATTGTTGTTGGGGAATGTATCAGTCAAAGAGTACTCATGCATAATCCAACTAATATTTGTTTTTCTTCTTTTGGAGTCAGGTTTTGATGAATTTTTATTACTCTCTTCAAGTGAGAAGCTCTTCTTGATACCGATTTTCATATTTTTGTCGTTGAAAATTGGTTTACCTTTACTCTGGCCTTTCCAAGTACATGTACCGACTTGTCTTGATGATCTGACAGACTTATCGGATTTCTTCTTTAGTTTTGTGAAGAAATATCGTATCTCTCCACAGTTTTCATCGTTATTATGATTACCGTTACCATGTTTGCTAGTATCTAGATTGTAGTTTATATGGCCATCATGGGTTAACTTTGCAAATAAGTCCCATGGTTCGGTTTCGTAAACATCTCTTTCGAAGATAAAAAATTCAGTAAAAGGTGATAAGTTTTCTCCCAATACCTTCTTCTTTAGAAAGTCTTCGATAAGTTCTTCGTCATTTGGGCAAAATCTACACCATTTAGGAAGAATTCCTTCCAGTGTTTTTACTTCCATTGTTGTCGCAGTTGCGTTGACCTCAAAAGTTAAAGCAAGTATATTTATAATGCGGCAGGTTATATATATATATATATAGTGGTAAGTCGGCCTTGAAATCACGAAATCAGGTAGTTATTAGGAGTCTTCTAACAGTCAATCTTAGAAAGTTTCTAATTATTACTAGAGAGTTTTAACAGAATAAGAGGCAGTAAATTATCTGTTGGGGAAGTGTGGGCGGTTAGTTATGTTGTTTATGTCGGCATCTCTTTTTGACTTTTTTTTTTTTGAAAGCCATTAAATACCAAAAAAGTAACATTACAATGTTCAGTCCCCGATATTGACAATAAGTTAAAATAGGGACGAGATTGAAATTGATTTAACAACATAAGGGCTAAATGTTAATGATTTAAAGGACGTTGGATAGAACCGAAGCAGCCAATAAGTGGGCGTCCTCATTCTGAATTCTTGGGCAGTACTTCACATCCAACGGTCTATTAGCTATTCTTGCTCGGATGCCGTTGATCTTAGCTGATATCCTTCATGGGATCTCTGGATTGACGGCCACGATTAGTTCGAGCAAAACCCTAGCGTCCCCCTCGATTATAAAAGAGGAAATTTGCATCTCCTCTGCTAGGGTTAACCCAAGCTCCAAGCCGGCGATTTCACTTGCTATCGGCGAGATTGGTTCCGTTAAGGTTGCTCGAGCTGCTATCGTGACTCCTTCTGAGTTACGAATTAAAGCTGCACATGATGCTTGGGTATCCCGAAAGGATCCATCGAAATTAATCTTCAGGACTCCTTCCGGTGGTGGACACCATCGATTTTCCTGCATTTGAAGGTTAGTTGTTAATGGAGGGTTTGAAAATACCACATACCTGAGGGCTTCTGTTATATTCCAGTAGCATCTGTTCAGATCCGGTTGTCTCTCTTGGAAATGAAGTTCATTCCTGGTTTTCCACCAAAACCACATGAGATAAGTAACTCTATACCAACATGCTTCCCTATTTTGTTTATCCTTTAACAGTGAATCTAAAGCTTTAATTGGATCTGTTTGAATATGTTGTAGATGGTCTAATCCAGCCTTTTGAAGGAGTTTCTTGTACAAAGAACATGATCCGAATAGATGATTAATACTTTCCAATTCCTCTGTACCACACAGCTTACATGTCTGATCGATGTGAGAAACCCTAGCTCCGATGTTGGTGAGTACTGGAATCCAATTTTGAATTAATTTCCATATGAAATTTTGAATCTTTGGTTGAGCTTGATTCATCTTCCAAAATTGAGACCATGCAAATTCTTGAACTTGGATTGGTAACTCTGGGTTTACCTTAATTTCTGCATAAAATGATTTTGATGTGAATTTCCCGTTTTCTTTGGGACACCAAATTAATTCATCCTTGCTGTTAGTGGTGTGGATTGTTATATTAAGTATGTTATGAGCATCTTCTTCATTGAACCATTCTCGAATTAATGCCTCATTCCAAGTTAGATTATCCTGCATAATTAGTTCCTTCTCGGGGCAACAGGTAAATTACTCCAAGTCTTCTCTGTTCTTTAGCAAAGGAGTTCCTTCTAACATAACTACGCAGTTTGTTCAAACCCTCAATGCCCCCTTGATGACTGATAGAGATAAATATCTGGGAGCATTAGTGCTCAAAAAAGATCACAGAATCGAGAGTTATAACTGGCTCATTGAGAAATTCAATAAATCATTATCCGGATGGAAACACAAATTCACTACTCAAGCAGGTAGGTCAATTCTTATTAAATCCATTTTATCTTCATTTTGCACTTATACTTGTAGTTATCAAGTAATGCCTAAGGCAGTGGCCAATAGTCTAGAAAAGATCGAAAGATGTTTTTGGTGGGGTCACTCCCCCTCAGAGAGGAAAATACACTTTATAAATTGGGACATTATAACTGCCCCTAAGCATAAAGGGGGTCTAGGCATTAGGTCCATTGTTGAGATTAATTCATCTCTAATTGCCAAGATGACTTGGAACTTCATTACTAAAAAGAATGATATTTGGGTTAGACTCCTTCATGCTAAATATATCAAAGATGGGGAATTTTGGTCTCATACTTATTCTAGTAGCTCTTCCCATATTTGGAAAGCTATTAACAATACTAAGAACATAATTAGGGAGAAAAGTATTTGGCATATTCATAATGGTGTTTCTATTAAAATTCGATCAGACCCATGGATTCCTAACAATAACTATCACAACATTCCTGCAGATGTTACTAATTTAAGAGATCTCTTTTTGACTTTTGAATATGTTGTTACATCATAAAATACTACTCCACTATTTGGATGGATATATATAGGCCAGCGCTTTGGGGAAAGCTAAATAGTTTCCGGGGTGTGAAGACTTGGTCAAAAATTAGTCAATTTTGTTTGACAATTTTATTTAGGGGGAAAGCAAAATACTTCTCCACCTCAACTCACTCTCTCTCCACCTCACTTCACTCTCTCTCCACCTCACCTCTATCTTCTCCGATTAGGTCACCGGCCGGAAAATTTTCCGGCCGACGACCTTCGTCGGAGAAGAAAGAGGTGAGGTCACTGAGGTAGGGAGATAGATGAGGTGGAGAGACATGTGTGGTGGAGAGGGATGTGAGGTGGAGAGAGAGATATTTACTAATTAAATTTATTTTGAAAATATATTTATGGGAGGGGTAGTTATGGGATTTACATGAAAACAAGGGGTCAAATTTGAATTTACAGAGAACAGGGAGCCATAAAGGAAGCTGGTCACAAAATAGGTGGCCAAATAGGAATTAACTCTAATAGGAAATTAGGCCAAAACGTGAATAATATTGTAAAAAAGAAAACTCATTTTGTAAAAGTACAAATTTACTCCCGAAACGTGAAAAATATTTTTGAAAATTTCTGAAGAAATCTCAATCTGCTCTCAACAATTTTGAGAATTTTTGAACAAATTCATTTTTGCTCAAAATTATATTGTAAAAATGTTTCGCATTTTGTCTTTTCCATTTGACAAACACAAACGGACACTAACATTTTAGTTAAAACATTTTTCGATTTGTCTTGTGAAGATAGAAATCATTTCCGCATTTTATGTTTGAGTTAATTCCTATATGGCCCCCTACTTTGTGACCAGCTTCCTTTATGGCCCCCTTTTTTTCGTAAATTCAAATATGACCCCCTATTTTCAGGTAAATGTCATTACTGCCCTTCTTAATAATAAATTTAAAACATTAAAAAAAAAAATATTTCCACCTCACCCCTCTCTCTCTCCACCTCATCTCTCCCTACACCTCACCCTTCCCTCTCTCTCTCCAACTCACCTCTCTCTCTCTCTCCAACTCACCCCTTTCTTCTCCGGCAAGGTGGTCGGCCGGAAAATTTTCCGGCCGGCCATCTTCAAACCTAAAAAAAAAAAATTCTCTCTCCTCTCTCTCTCTAAATTTTTTTTTTTAAAAAAAAATCTCTCAACTCTCTCTCTCTAAAACTCCGGCGAAGGGGGTTTCCCTTCGCCGGAGCACGGCAGACCTTGAAAGGTCTGCTCGTGAACAGACCAGATCGGTCTGTTCACGGCTCCGGCGAAGGGAAACCCCCTTCGCCGGAGTTTTTAGAGAGAGAGAGATGAGAGGAAAAAAGAATTTTTTTTTTTTTTGGAGGTCGCCGGCCGGCGACTATATTCGGAGAAGATGAAGGTGAGTTGGAGAGAGAGAGAGGAGTGAGTTGGAAAGAGAGAGAGGTGAATTGGAGAGAGAGAGAGATGAGGTGGAGAGAGAGAGAGGGGTGAGGTGGAAATAAGTTTTTTTAAAAGTTTTAAATTTAGAATT
>BEHA01014877.1:490089-506126 GCA_002897215.1 Eschscholzia californica subsp. californica
TATGGAGACTTCTGTCCGGCCCGATCCGCCCGACACTTACACGCGGGCTAGGCATACTCGTGCCCGATCCGCCCGAGCCCGACTCTATATTGCCCGAGCCCGTCCGAACCCGCCCGATTCCCACCCCTAGCGGCATCTACTTCAAGCTGTGTAATTTGGGCCATTTTAGGAGTGCACATCATTCAAAATTTAGAGGGTCAATCCTTACTAGAGATTTGTATAGTTATAAGCATAAATTAAATTTAGGGGGTCTTTTTTTTTTGGTTGAAGTAAGGGAGGATAATTACAAAACTTAAAATTTGAGGGATAATAGGAAGAGTTAATTCCTATTTGGCCCCCTACTTTGTGACCAGCTTTCTTTATGACCCCCTGTTTTCTGTCAATTCAAATTTAGACCCTTATTTTCATGTAAATGTCATAACTACCCTCCCATTAATATATTTTCAAAATAAATTTAATTAGTAAATATCTCTCTCCACCTCACTTCCACCTCACATCCCTCTCCACCACACATGTCTCTCCACCTCACCTCTTTCTTCTCTGACGAAGGTCGCCGACCGGAAAATTTTCCGACCGACGACCTTCAACATAAAAAAAATATCTCTCTTCCTCTCTCCTTTATTTTCTCCATCTCTCTCTTTTCTTCGCTCCCTCTTGAGATTTTTTTTTATGTTGAAGGTCGTAGGCCGGAAAATTTTCTGGCCGTCGACCTTCGTCGGAGAAGAAAGAGGTGAGGTCACTGAGGTGGGGAGAGATATGATGTGGAGAGACATGTGTGGTGGAGAGGGATGTGAGGTGGAGAGAGAGATATTTACTAATTAAATTTATTTTGAAAATACATTTATGGGAGGGGTAGTTATGGCATTTACATGAAAATAGGGGGTCAAATTTGAATTTACGGAAAACAAGAAGCCATAAAGGAAGCTGGTCACAAAATAGGTGGCCAAATAGGAATTAACTCTAATAGGAAATTAGGCCAAAACCTGAATAATATTGTAAAAAAATAAAACTCATTTTGTAAAAGTGCAAATTTACTCCCGAAACTTTAAAAATACTTTTGAAAATTTCTGAAGAAATCTCAATCTGCTCTCAACAATTTGAAAATTTCTGAACAAATTCATTTTTGCTCAAAAATTATTTTGTAAAAATGTTTCGCATTTTGTCTTTTCCATTTGACAAACACAAACTGACACTAACATTTTGGCTAAAACATTTTTCGATTTGTCTTTTGAAGAGAGAACTCATTTCCGCATTTTATGTTTTGCTTTCGACATAAACTTTTAGTCTAAAGCATTTTTTGATTTGTCTTTGCAAAAATTAAGATGTAATGCATATTATCCTTTTTATTTGACAAACTCATTAAGGGACAAATAATATTTTAGCTAATGCCTTATATAGGTTCTTAACAACATAATTATATATGTTGTCAACATTTTATAGCAAAACAAATTTTTTTTTTGAGAATTCGACTACAATTTTGTTTGTTGTCATAAGAGACCTAAAGTCTGACAAATTATTACATTATTTATAGCCTAAATTACATGGGATAAGTCTTGATGGCAAACTGCTTCCACCAAGACTCGATTCCACGACCTCATGGACTTGGACTTGAGAGGGATGTCCAATCACTGCACCGAAGAGGTGTCCAACATATATAACAAAATAATTATATATGTTGTGAACAATTTATAACAACAAATTTATATATGTTGTATAAAGGTAAAAATGGAATTATGAAAAATACTATTGTCCTTTTTTTTAACAGGGGCTGTGATACATTATGTGCAAGAAGAAAGAAGAACAATAGTCAATGAGGCATTTCTTTTTGGCATTGTAGGTTCTTGTATTTGTGGTTAATACATAGTTTCCTACAATTCGTGATTTCAACAGGATACAAGACAAGACAATAGTCAAAGTTATTTCATGTAGGGTGCTTCTAAAGGCACCGGATCAAAAGGTTGTTAGCATCCATCTCTGTTAGCACCAGGCCCAACCGTTACTTTCTCTATTAGCACCGTCCAACTATGTAGGCACCGGTCAAGTGGAGTTAACCCTAACCCCTCCATCCTTCTCTCACAAAATCCAACCAGAATTTCGGACAAAATAATGATGTCCTAAGACATACTAGACGGAATGGACCAGTCCGTCCGTTTCCATTAAGTCACGGATTGGCCAATCCGTTTCTCTTCACATGCTCACGGATTGACCCATTCGTTTCTCTTCACATACAGATTAGTCAAGAAATACGGATTAGTCAAGAAAAGAAGAAGAAGAGAAGGGTGGGGTCCTTAACTTCTTCTGGTTTCTTGGTGAAGAGATGAATATCATCAATACATATCAACCTCTAAGAGAAAACACAGATTCATATCCATCTTCAACAATCAAAATTTAATCCAAAACCCAATTCCACTCAGAGAACAATAAGTAAAATCATATATTTTTTCCATCTCAACTCTATCATCAAAATTCGCCCAAAAAAATTCATACCCAAGTATAAAATCAACACAAAAATCACAAATTGAGCAGAAACAGATATGATTAACCTAAATTTGAAAGCTTACATAAAGGATGGGGAGCTTTTTAAAATTGTTTCAAGGGGATCATAAACCCATATACTATCAACCACAAATTGAAGATACCCTTAAATAGTCGGTTCCCATTTCATCAAGGGTTTCCCTTGAGGTTCATTTTTACCTTTTTTTTATTGATCTTTTGTGTGCAATTTCATTGCTAAAAATCTCATTTCTTCCACAAACCCTTTTCCTTCACCTGGGTATCTCTTTTTTTTGTTTCTCTGTTGTAGTTGCAAAAATCATAGCCGTTTTCAATCGATTACTCTTGACAAGAAAACACTTTTTGTTTAAAAGATTTTGTAGGAAACAAGGGTTTCCGAATGAGACATAAATAGGATCAGAGTAAATTTGAGTTCTTTGGGGTTTGAATTGGATTTGTTAGAGAAGAGGTGAGATTGAGATATGGGTGTGGTGGAAGCCATGAATGAAGGAAGATGAGTTTTAGAGAGAGAAAATTGGAAATTTTAAGAACACAAACAACAAGAGAGAGAGAAGGAGAAAGTCAGAGTGTATGAGTTGCCTTCAATACTGTATCTTCTTGAACATGAAGAAGATGAAGAAGCAACGAAGGTGAACGTCACCCACATTAAAAACCGGTGCTTATAGAGAACTCAAGTCAATAACCATTGACCCGAGTCAATAAAATTTTCGGATGCCAACAGCCTTTTGGCCCGGTGCCTTTAGAAGCACCCTTTCATGTAAGATAATTGACATTTTAAATTCTCCTGTTTTTTTTCTTTATATAAGATCGGTAATTCATTATCGTGCAAGAACCATTAAAACAAGGAAATTCAAGTATATATTCTAAATATCCCAACATTTCACCTAGATCACGCAGGAAGAAGTGTTCATTATTTTATTTGTGCACATAATAGAGGTAGGTCATTCTGAAACAAAATTGAACTGAAAAAAACATTGAGAGGGCGACAGAATAATGTAAAAGCTTTTCTATAAACCTAAATAGATAAATACTTCATGACTTAACGTGAGAAATAGACCTATCAAGTGATAACCGTCGGCTTTTCTCTTCCTGTGAATTCCTTTAGCTTTGAAACCGATAATGCCAAATCTACAAGGAAAAATATTTAAGACAATCAATCTAAATCTCGCATGTATATATACAAAGTAAGATGATTTTGCTATCTATGAAAAACAATTTCGATAACTGGCCTTATAAGACTAGGGCAACAAAGAAGTAAATGGTGGGTCAAACAATTGAGCTGGTGGCTTCACCCCTGAACCCCAAAAAGGAAATGGTGGGATAATTCCCACCCATTGCCGAAAAATGGTTTCCCAGGCCACACTTCAGGGTCACACATCAGGTTTCAGATCGTTTAATGCCAAGACACTTTTTCAAGCATGAATATATACATTCACACACTCTGTAACTATTGCAAATAGAAGTGACCTAACCTATCAACGGTTTGAGTGCAACTTGGGCATCCACATCGTGTTTCGAAACATCAGGTTCGAATTGTTCGATATAGATTCGAACAGTTGCACCAGCGGAACCAGTTCCCTGTGAATCAAGTATGTGTAAGAATTCAGACAAACTTAGGTGTATTAAATATATAAAAACTGAGAGACTCACCGATAAACGAAAAATAATTCTTGATCCATCTGCGAAAACAAATCGGATTCCTTGTTTGGATGCTACACTACCGTCAATCTGGAGTGTTGAAAATAATGAGTTTATGATGGTTTGAACGTCTAGAATGGAGAAACAAACAAACACACGACTTACTGGATCAGTGTAGGTAAAGTCATCAGCGAATTGGAGGGTGTAGCTCCCTGTAATTGGTATAAGTGGTCAGTCCTCATAACATAATTAGGTTAAAAATCTTGGACTGATTACAGATATGAAGAAGTGATATTTACCATATTTATCACCAGCTTTACTTTTGGAGATCAAATCTCTAAGATATTCCACCATTTTATTCGCTCCTAGAGATTCACATTCCTGAAAGAAACATTTGTTCAGATAAGACTTTGTACCAGTCAACTTACAATAGATTTGTCTAGTAATACATCAAGACAATAGAGATTGTGATGATTACCTCATAGTCGTATCTAGAAAAGAAATTCCTTCCATATGTTGCCCAATACTCTTTGACAACATCAGAAACAGAAACTAATTTCTCGCCAACCTTCTTGTCCTTGTTTCTGTATGCGATGATGGAAAGCCAAGCTAATACAGCCCTGTGAAACACAGTATCACCTCAATATGTTGATAATGAGCTCAAGGTTGCAAACAAGAAAAATTTAAGGCAAGTTAACTCATGACTTCTTTTCTATGTAATATGGGTAACCTCAGTTTTTATATTTATGCCATATCAGGTAGGACACTCATATCCTATACTTGCATACACATAGTCTCTTCAATGGTTATAACTTACATTTGTTTGATGCATCTTCTCTCCATAAACACCACTCATCAATTGTGCATACTTTAACAATAGTTTATCCAAAAGTAAGAGAACTGGAGTACAAAAAGTGAACCTAAGAAAACTGAGATAGTAGCGTACATGGTTATATACACACACACGTTAATGACTATGTTTTGTGATTCTTTATCACCATGTGAAGCATCTCGTACTGGTTTCAGATACCCATAGACCCTTGTTATGTAGGTTTCTCTGGATGCTTATCGTTCAGTTTAGTTTTAAGGACGGTATATATAACAGTGAAGATGAAGTTCGATATTGTGTTTTACCAGATACCATCTTTCTCACGGATGTGGTCAGAACCTGTTCCAAAACTTTCTTCACCACAGATTGACAACTTGTCAGCATCCATAAGATTCCCAAAGAATTTCCAACCAGTGGGAACCTGAAAATCCAGGAACACTCATTTAGGTCGACAAAGTGTCCCATAAAATGTTTCCATCAGCACAAGAGAACATCAATTCCATAAATAGTTAAGATGTGTATGACAAATAACACCAACAATTTTTCACACCTCAAAGAATGGGAGTTTGAGTTTTTCGGCCACGCGATCGAGAGCTCCACTTGTTGGCATAGATCGAGCTAGACCCTAAAAGAAAGATATGTTCAAAGCAGAAGCCCATAGCCCACATTGGATGTTCAGGAAAAAATAGATGCAAGAAAATGGTATGAAGGATCCTACCTTGGGTCCGCTCTTAAAATATGGAATTGCATCTTGAGCATTAGCTGCAATTATAGCAACAGAGTCTGAAGGTGTGACAAAAAAACTTGTACCAAGAATCATGTTACGGTCACCATCACCTGAATAACAAAAGTATAAGAACAGTGCCTCAACAAAGATACACCCGACAGTCCAGATCTTTGACATCAAATTCAACCCAGAGACACACTTAACAAAGCAAAGGATATGGTCCAGTTAGTAATTGTTGGTGCTTTGACTAATAATAGAGTCATAGAGAAGATTGAATGATGCAAATAATAATTCCTTAGTAATTAAAAGAATAGTAATTCTACTAAAAATCTGATTAATAAGGGATTTGACATATTTTAAGAATGGTGCATGAAGTAATATTAAAGCTTATAAACAGTAACATTGTATCCACTCCCGTAACTCAAGAACTGCTAAGCAGGGTTAGGATAAAATGGAGAAGTATGATGATAGTTGCATACCAGAAAGAGAGTGTTTTATTGAAAATGCAACTCGCAGTAACCAATATCTCGGAGTGATACCCAACTCATGACAACACTAAACATGAGTCGGGGATGAAAGGGAAAAATTGGAGAGGAAGCAAAAGAAAAAAAGAAGCAAGTATAAATGCTAGAACTTAGGACTCCTGAAATATGGGACATCGTCAAAATATTAGAAATTGGCAGTTTATGAGAACCATCAAAACAGAAGTTCTATTCTAATCATCTTACCATCACTTGCAGCACCAAAATCAGGAGCACTCTCTCCATACATTATATCTACCAAATCCTTCGCATACCTATTTCATTCAGGCAAAATGTAAAAAATCTATAACAAAGGAAAGAACTTCATACAGCAGGTGTTACTTTCTTACGTAAGGTTGGGGTCAGGATGCCCATGCCCGAAATCTTCCAACGGTACGCCATTTGTAATGGAGTCCTACATGACACGTCTAATAGTTAAAGTCAACAATTTCATTAATATTTTGGATAGTTATTTTATATAGATGTAGGGATGCAAATATTACTGGTTTGGCTCCAAGAGTTTCCACAAAGATAGGTTTTGCATAAGCTCCTGTTACTGCATGCATGGCATCAAATGTAAACCTGAAAGTTACGGTAGTAGTAAGCAACGATAGATCCTACTAATAAAAGAAGCTATTATTAAGCACAATAAAGAAATCTATGAGAAAAACTCAATCATTTATACTTATGGTAAGAATACTTTTGAGACTGATGCAGCAAGATAAACCACCAAGAAGGTCCATCATTAAACGGGACATAAACTCTGCATGATATATAGCAGATGCTTGCGGATATTCACTGTCCAAGTTACCCATTATATGATGTCAATTCAGGCGTGGTATTCTAGTTAGCATACATGAACATAATTAAAAGGTATGTGCATGATTATTTGTACTCTAAATCCTTTTGATGGTTTCGAGTTTTCATACTATTTTTGGTAAAACTCATGTGGACCAATTATAACTTTAGTCCACATAATTATATCTAAGAAGTTAGGGTAAGCATGCCCTGGGCCATTGATATTTGCAAAAATTAACAGTGTAAAATTCAGAGTGGTAATTCCAACCAGAACTCTAAGTTTTTAAGGTAAGCAAGCAAAATGATAGGCAACCAAATACAAATTTACAAGCATAAATAAGACAGAGAAAGCCGAGATAGCTACATTGAAAACAATAAAAATATTTAAGAACAGTTTTGATCCTTCATTGAAGTATCACGAATCTACGACCATAATTCAAAGTCAAGGACTCCAAATTGATTAACCGAACTCCAATAAGCTTCAAGAATAACTGATAACTTTGGAAAGGGTTTCCTGAGTTTTCGCCAAGTAAAATGAGCTACATTAACTCCTAGATGAGGTTCAGAACTTCTGATGGTGATATGTCCAGTTCATAGTGAACAGAAAATGGATATATTAGTGACCATCTCACAAGGAACCCAAAAGTGTTGGCTTTACTGTATTCCATATGACATCATACTCTGACAATTACAGATGAAATCAAATTGGAAATTCTTTCCTTTTATAAACATTTCTACATCCCTACATTTATTAGAAGAAAAATGACAGCATGAGGAGAGGAGGAGAGGAGGAGAGAAACACCATCATGGAATTTTATCATCATGGGCAAATAGTCAAATATATCAGAAACAAGTTTTTGCATTTGGCATACCTAAAGTCTGGCCGACAGAGAAGGCGTCTAATAAGCGGGAAATCAAAGACCTCCTGCAAATACAGAAGGTAATCAAGCTCCAAATTTAGTAGAACATATGTCGGTAAGACAGTAACCAATATAATTACAATTTTGTTTAGTTACCTCCATTAGCTCCTTGTAGTCAGAAACAGGATCTATTACTTCCACACTGAAACTTCCATGTTCTGTAATTCCTAGACGCGAGAGATCAACATCTGGAATGACTGCGGTCTTGATTTCAGAGATCTACAAATAGGATTATAAGCTAGCATTTCATAAATGGAGAAATAAATTCACATCGCAATTGACACAACACTGGAGGGGGGAGGACACACAGTAGAAACGATGCAGAAATCATACGTGCAACAAAACTTATAAACCTAGAAGTATATCATATTAGTGGTAGCTCCATACCCACCCACCCCCAAACTAAAACTAGAAATTGCGGTTTCAACCCTCTCTAGTTGTCTAAATAGGTCTCTCTAAATCCAGCTTTAATCAGGGAGAACAAGGAATCCAGTTACATGGCATTACACACTATAATGTTTTTCATACAATATAAGTACAACATCAAATAGAGGTGAAAATAATAGAGAACCACAAACATGTTTGTGAATCTTTATAAATAAAAACGAAAATACAAATGCCAAGAATTATTAGTTATATACACAAATTAAGAAGGATAGATACATACTGAAAGAGTGTTTCCATAGATTTTATCCGTGATTGATTCAGGTGCAGGCTGACCACTACTGTAGTTGAACTGAAACAGACACAAGTTGCAAATTAAGCAGAAAATCAGTGAGTTGAAGAAGAGTCGTACGAAATCAAAAAAATTGTGCGACTAGTCAAATACAAGGAGTAAAAAGTCCATGCTTGCAAGAAGAGCTATACAGATTGTTGGTCTTGAAACCAGATGTATTATGAACCGATTAAGGCATGGAGGATGATTGATTTAAATTGCACACCCCGCATCAACATTACAGAACATCTGCTATGTGTAGGATCGAAAATTTGATGGAGATCCTACGATATCGATAATATTAGAGCTGATGAGTTGTTCACCTTGATACCCCAATCATATTCAGGTCCACCAGGGTTATGACTTGCACTCATAATAAAACCACCATTAGCCTGTCTACAAGCAAACAAAGTAACAGAAATGAATGAGCTAGCTTTACACAAGACAGCAGAAGCTGACTGCATGATTTGAGTTGAAAAGGTTATCTTGCCTTCTGCTTCCGAATGACCGCTGAAACAGCTGGTGTTGATAAAATACCATCCCTGCCAAGATAAAATTCGATACTCATTTTCCAAGACAGTGATTCGTCAAGTATCAACAAGACTAAACTGAACAGTCCCTCCATTGTGGCTTGTTGGTACAGGTTACCACGTATCTGAACGTAAGGTTCAATATAGGGCTCTAATCTAGATTCCGATGCTAGTATCCAACTCGAATTAAATTTCTGTATTACTTAGATTACGAAGCCAAACTATGATTGCACTAAAAAATGCCTTACCGTCTCTACGACACACTAGTTAGACATTCTTTAAGAGATTAAACTTCGTTACATGATATAGAAATTGGCAGGAAGTTCAGTAAGGAGAAGCAAGAAAATTCTTACTCCAAGATACATATGAAACACATAAAACATTTATAGGACCAACCAAATGAATTACAATTACTAACCTGCCAACTAGAATTTTTCCAACACCATTCCCTGCTGCAATTTTGATAATTATCTACAATTTTGTAAATGCATATACATTAATCTTGAAGAAACATAGGGGAAAAAAACAAATATAAATGTGACTTATTTAGCGGCCCGAAATTGAACCTGGGCAGCTTCCTTATTGAAGTATCTACCATCACCTCCTAACACCAACAAACCATCCTTGAAATCTTCGGGAGGCAAAGAATTAAACAATGCCTAGATTAAAAAAAAAACAATGTTACATATAATGCAGAAACCCCAAAATCGAAACCCGAAAAATAAAAGCCAATACCTGGATCCAATTAGCAAGGTAGTTCTCTTGCTGAAATACTTTAACCTGAGAATTAAAACCAGAAATTTCGTTTTTTTATTAGTGATAAATCAAAGCAGCATTTTGCATGCCGAATACTAAAAACAAAATCAATTCTAACTGATCATAAGTTCCAAAGGAAATCCACGAAAGGAATCGGAAGTATGAAACTAGAAAAACCTTTTTGCGGAGTCCACTGGTTCCGGTTTTTTGTCCTTCAATCGGTTTCGTCGGTACTGAATTGATCTAAACAATGCACATAAGAAATCAAAATAGTTAGAGCGACTGAAATCTAAAAAAAATTAGAGAGAGGGGGAGGGAGAAGGAGAGAGACCTTGATTCCTTCAGGTTCAGCAACAGCAGTAGAAGAAGGTGATGAAGATGAAGAAGCCTTAACAAGAACAGAGGAATACTTCAATGATTTTCTGCTGCCGACTTTTGATTTAGAAAATGTAACTCTTCGAAGTTGAGAAGTAGAGAGAGAAAGAAGTGAAGTTGTTGTTGTTGATGATGATGATGATGATAGAGTGAGCTTATTAAACGAAGAAGAGAAGATATGATCCAGTCTCATTGTAGTAGAAGTCATGGCTTCCTTTTCACTTTCTCTCTCTAAAACCTCTCTCTCTCTCTCTCTCTCTAAAGGAACAGTTTCGAGGAGGAGTGATAAATGTTATAGTAGTTAAAGTGATGTTGTGAAGAAGAGAAGGTAGAGAGGAGAAAGATCCGTGATTCTGCGGATGACTGGGGGTTTGAGGAACTTTTCATGACTGCCACATGTTCCCAAAGCCGGATCTTGTCTATCCTTTTATTCCTTGGGAATTTGAATTTCTTATGAGAAAATCTATACTGTTTTGACTTGTTAGTCGGTTGCCTTTGACCAGGTTTTATTTGGTTTCCGATCAATGACTAACTACCAACCTGAAATAGTCTTTCACGACGACCAACCAATGGCGGGTGAGCTGGTGACTGGCTTCACAAAAAAAAAAAATTGCTCTTTTTCTTCCTCCTCTCTCCACCTTCCACCACCCCGTTAGTCGGGTGTCGCGCTTCACAAAAAAATTGCTCCTTTTCTTCCTCCTCTCTTCCCCTTCCACCAGCACCACCACCCCCACCATCAACTTCAATTTACCCTGAACAATGGATACCCAAACAACACTTTTTGCCAAGTGAAAACGTACAAAACACATGTGACTATGTGAGCCTTTGACAAGGAAAATAATAAGTAATAGCTCTTCATAAGTTGTAAATGAATGGTGGACAAAAATCTCCAAAAAAAGAAGAAGTTTTGACAAGATGTTTAACATTAGGTCCTCTGAACACAAAAGGAACCACAATTTCAATGAAATACTGAACAATTTCGACTTACAATTTCAGTTCCCTCTTCATGATTCAGTTTCAAACTCAACCTCGTACAACCAAATAGAGAAATAGAATGAGTCTTCTTGCATGTCAGTAAGACAAAGAAATACATACAGCTTTTCCCAAGATCAGGGTGATTATAAAAGATGAACTCCCAAATTGTAAAATGAATCAAAATGAATTAACGTAGGAAGAATATATCGACCAATTGTTGAAGGATCTCACTGAAAACAGCAGCAACGAATCGAGCTCCACTTACCAATTCTCCAATCAGTACAGGTGGTATATTTGGTTTCACGTTACAAAAGCCCATTCCAAAATCTTCGTGAAAAGCTCATCTCGTATCTTCTTTGTTATGTTCATTCGCTTAGGTTGCAATTTCTAAGATAAGGATGATTGTACTTGATATACTTGGTCCAGATTGGCTTGTACTTGGTCATTGCGATCTCCAACCATGGTTTCATGTTCCCATTGTAATGGACAACAGCTGCATTATCTATATCGGCCCGATCAATGCTTGGGTTGTATCCCAACCCGAGCACATGCCAGGATTTCTCCAGTGGATGTGTGAGTCCGTAAAATGTGATCAGTCCAGGAGGTAAAGTTCCAAGTTTCCAGAGCGTCCTCTCTTCATTCTGTATAATTTGCCAAAACAAAGACAAAGAAAAAAAAAATATCAGGAAACCATATCGGTTAGTTCAAGTGCAAATACTTTGTAGCATGAATCCACATTATAAAGCATTGGTTACCATGTTCTGCCACTTGTGGTAGATTCCTGTTATGTCCTTTTTCTTCCACACTTTGAGATCAAACATATTCATACCATATGCCCACCCGCAAGCATTTGGATCGAAGTTCCTAGAGATTTGTGGGTTAGAGAAATTCAGATACTTGTCGAACCGGTGGAAGCTTTCCCCACATGTCTCGACTGCACCATTAACTTTCCCATGAAGATTAACTGCCCACAATCCAGTCAAGTCCTTCTGGACCACAATGTCGTCATCAAGAAACAAGATCTTATTTAACTTGGGATATACCTGTGGGAGATAGAACCTCAGATGGTTCAACATGGACAGATATTTAGGGTTCCTGTATTTCAAATTGGAAGAACCGGTTGTGGATTGATCTGCCTTGAAATAATACTCTTTCATAGCAGCAGACTCAAGTTGCCTCAGAACTGGGCAGTAAGATGAGTTTAGCCATTTGAATTCATCGACATTCTCAACATGTATTGTGGCTTTCCCGGGTGGATTCAACAAAAACCACATATTCATGGCTCCAAAGTTCAATTTATCAGTAACAAGATGGAACACATGTTTTTCTGGCTCCTGAAATTCAGTCCAGTAAATTTTATCATGTCAGATCACAATACAATATTTAAAATAGAGGATTTCTAATAACTCGGACATGCTACAAATTTATCTCAAATCTAGATTAAGAAGTGGTGGAAGACAGTGAGAGATGATATGAGTCACTTGTTCACCTTGGCATTCCTGATGGTTGAGTTGACCACGACCGATGCAGCCAATACATTATCAGAAAAAAGGGCATAGTGGTAAAGATCAGGATTTTCCAAATTCTCACTCCTGGGAAATTTTCTTTTCTCCTGGGGAAGAAGGTAGTAGCCTATTGTCAAGCGCATTGATAGACAGTGAATCCCATTTGGAAGAGTCTTTGCTGCTAACTGGCTGAGAAATGTGCTTTGCTTCTTCAAGCTCCTCACTTGTTCATCTGCTGATTGAAGCATTGCTCTGAGCTTCCTAGTTACCAACTTGCAGTCATAGAGTTCTTCTCTTGATTTCGATAGAGCTTGACCCATAGCTTTGATTTTCTCAGGTGCACTAGAATCGTGGGCATTCGATGAAGTACAAAATGAAGAACGGTCAATCACAAGACGCAAATAAAAATGCATAGCTCATAATTGCATATTATAGGAAAAAGCTGACTAAAAGAGTAATTTAGAGTAAACCTATGAGGTAAGTCCACATCAGTAGTCACATCTCCAAGTGCACGTTGACTTTCTTTTAGCCTAGCCATAAGTTCATTGTATAGCTCAAGCTTGTTCTTCATCTTTGCAATGCTTGAATACACCCTAGCCATTATCATTTGATCCCGCATCAAACGTACAGTTGTATCAGAGTTTTCATTCTCATTATCTTTCCTCCAAATGCTATACTTCCCTAAAACTGCAGAATCAACAGCTTTGGAGCGTTCTATAGCTGCATTTTCTAATTTAATGATAGCTTCATCATCTTGCTGGACCAACTGGTTTGCCCTTTCTTCACGCCTTTTCTCTCTCAATTGCTACATGAAGCATGAAATAATGGATAAACAAACTTTTCCAATGTGAAGCCAAAAATTGAACCCAGGAAAGCATTGTTTCATTTTTCAAATTTTTTCTGAAGGGTCAAATTTGGATGAGTATTCTTATTTCATAGTAATTTTCTAGGAGAAAAAAGTTACCCGTCGAAATTGTTTTGCTGGTGTATCAACAAATGGAGGACGATCCTCTGCATTGTAAAAGAAATCGGAACGTCTTATCAATATAAGAAAATAAATGATAACGATGCACAAAGAACATAAAGAGGTCTCCACTGAAAAGACTTACCAGGTTTAACAACATTTTCCTTGACCTTTTCGGAGGTTACTTGAGCCACATCTAAAACTGTCTCTTTTGCCTTCATCAGGGATCAAAAGAATAAAAGGTAAATGTCTAGGTGATATGAGATATCATATCAACACATGAACACAAAAGCAATACTAATATATTGTCATACCAACCTCATCAAAATCAATGTTACTCTGGTCAGAACTGTCAGAACCAACAATTTTCCAAGAAGAAGAGGAGTTCTTTCTAATATTATCAAGACTCCATGGTCCTAAGTCACGTGTGTTTGCAGTGATGGTGTCAATGACCTATAACACACGGTTGCATAGATTTAGTAAGTCAACATAAATGACCGTAGATAACATACTATCAAATACTATAACGCATCTATCTATATCTAGAGCAAAAACATTTGCAAAACAAACTTGATTGGTTTCATTTCCGTCTACTTCCACTTGCCTCCTTTGAAAAAAGGCTTTTTAAGTGTTGCACGGCTAATCGCTCCCTCCAATCTACAATCTACACCAAACTCAAGAGAATTTGACTATGTGAGTATTCAATAAAAGAAGCATGCTAAACCCAGAAGCATAAAGAAAAGTATGTCAACTGAATACCTGACTATCAGTTGTCACATCTTTTTCATCTGCATAAAGAATTAAAGCAACCATCAAATCCAACATAAATCAAATAAACTAAAACCATAAAAAGGGAACATCACCATCATGTTTGCTACCAAAATGCAATGGGGCTAGCAACATAGATCATATAATAAGCTCTTTTGTTTTAACAAAGAATCAACGTAAGAAGCACAAAACATTCATCTCTAACCTTCCACTCCTAATACAAGACGAGGTTGTCATTTTATAAGGTTATAGTAAAATTCGAACCCTCGTCCCCATAGTGAAAGAAAACCATGTTACTAGTTTACTATCCAACTAAAGTGAGATTCATGGTTGTCAATTTTTTCCATCACCAAGATGCATCTTTTAGAGTTTAGGACAACAAATGCTGAAAGCAGAGGCATTACAGAAACCACCACGAGAAGTAAAAAATCGGTCCAACTAGAATCATACAACTCTAACCAAGCCATATTAGCTACTCAAACAAAGTTATTTGTAAGAAGTGGTACAAAACAGAAGAAATCAGTTAAATTTCCATCTATGTAACACAAAATTCTGAAGAAATCTTTCTTGTCAAGTAATGCATACAGAACCCGAACCCATACTTGAATAAATCCGTAAACACTCCTAACAACTACGAAAAGTTACAACCTTAAGGTCATTTTTCGGATTACATAAAATATGGAATTGAGATCACAAGCTTAAGATCCAGAAAAGCACTTTTACATGACTTAGGTGTTAATTCTAATAAATAGACTAACAAAATTAACATTTTGAGCACTAATATTTGATACAAGTACAACTAAAGATCTGAATTTTAACATTTTGAGCACTAATATTTGATACAAGCACTAATAGTAGTATAAAAGACTAACCAATAATCCAAATTTTAACAAAACAAAGAATTTAGGTAGATTTACAAACCGGTGGAAGAACTCAAATGAAGACCTCGCCCAGTGAGGAAAATCAAAGGGGCAAGCACTGCGAAGAATAGAAGACCAATGAAAGGCAGACGGCATCCACAAAACCCCCCATTTTTCTTCTGAACGCCTGCCGCATTGGAGCCGCGCTTCAATGCCATTGCGAAACAAAACCTAGAGAGAGAAATTTCGTGAAGAGAAAGTTGATTTTAACAGATCTAATGCTACTGACAAGAATTGTTCGATTACAGTCAGTAATTAGATCATGAAATTACATAATGAAACGATCAGAAATTTGAGGAATTGGATGAGATCGAAGTCTGTAAGAAAGGGAAAAATGAGAGGAAGATGAGAATGTTATGAGTGAGAAGAATCGAGTGGAAGTAAGAAAGGGAAAATTGAAAAGAAAGTAGTAGAGAAGAGTAGTTTGGAATTAATTAGATCTGAGAGTGGGGGGAAATTGAAGTAATTTTGGGTGCTCTCTAGACTTCTCTCTCGTGTGTTTTGAGTGCCCACTTTTAGGGCTTTTTAGAGTTACCCCTCCCTTTTTTTTTTTTTTTGTTGCAAGGAATTACCTACGGGTGG
>BEHA01014877.1:509413-548833 GCA_002897215.1 Eschscholzia californica subsp. californica
CATGTCCTAATCACATAATCACATATCATAGGTCCAATCATATTAATTTTGTCCTAATCACATATCCTAGTCACATTCTTTTGTATTAATTGTGTCCCAGTCACAAGGATCTGTTTTGTATAATAGATTCTTCAAGAAATTAAGATGAGATAGAAAATAGACTAAAGAAATTGCAACATAGATCACTCATAGAATTTCTCATTTATCTCTTTACAACTTGTGTGTCCTAAAGAACCAAACATATGGGTGTATTTATACCCATAATCAAGCAACAAAATAAAGCCACCTCATGTTTTTGCATGTGAGAGGTGTAAGCCTACTATACAACTTATGGCCACCTCATGCTATTGCATGTGAGAGGTGTAAGTATACAACACAACTCATAGACACCTCATGCTTCTTAGGCTTCTTAGTCATAAGAGAAAAGACACCTCATTCTTGGATTTAAAGGCACCAACTTGATGAGCAATTCCATACTTCATGGGCTTCCATCTCTATATTTGTTGGGCAACTCATGTCATGTTTTCTTATGGGCATCCACATGTCTTACAACACATAACTGTTGTTGAGTTAGGTGCTCTAAATTGGCTGAGTAAATACTCCAACAATTCAGACTTCAAACCAAGTCTGAAAATGTATCCAATATCTAATGTGTCCAATATCTGAAAATGTGCAAAAGACATTTATATCCCTATTAAAATACATAATACATCCCTTTTCTTCCTTCACCACCACCACCACTGCCCCGCAAACCCCACCACCACAACCAGACCCGAACTCCACCACCACCAGACCCGAACACCACCACCACCACCACCAGATCCAAACACAACCAGGCCCAAAAACAACCAAATCCGAACACCACCACCAACCCCTAACACCACCACCAAACCCTAGCACCACCAGATCCGAACACCACCAGACCTGAACACAACCAGAGCCGAACACCACCAAACACACCACCACCCTCTAACTGATTGCACCACCACAAACATTTTCGGTTAAAGAGAGAGAGAGAGAGAGGAACAGAGAGAAAGAGATGGAGAGAGATCTTGTCGGGGAGAGAGAAAGAGGAACTGAGAGACAGAGAGAGATAGACTTTACCGAGAAGAGAGAGATCAGCGGGACAAACATTTTTTTCGCCGGAGAGAGGTTTACCGGAGTGAAGAGAGAGACAGGATGGAGAAAGAGAGGTTTATGGGTTTAGGGTGTTGTTTTTTTTTTATTAGAGAGAAAAAAGGTAGGGGTTTGTAAATATTTTTATGTAAAAACTATTAAATAGGGGTATAAATGTAAAGTTGTTGGACATAAAAATTAAGATTTGAAAAACAAACACCAAACTTACAAAATAATTCAGAATCTTCAGATTCAGCAAATTCAGATTCAGGAAATTCAGATTCAACAAATTCAGATTCAGCAAATTCAGATTCAGACGCATAAAAAAAAACAAACAACACCTTAGTCTTAGACACACATAGGGTTAGTAGTTCAATTCACATCCTCTCCTTCATATGTTTTTGAATTTTGAATTTTTCTTTTTGATCCAAACAAGACTATCAACACACACCCAAAGATAACTATAAATCCTAAAACACTAGCTGTTTTGTTTCCGATTTTCTCGATTTAGCCAAGAGAATCACTAATAATATGATTTTATATGTTCCAAAAAAGACTCTCATTACATCCAAGATAACTATGAACCCTAAAAGTTAGTCCCTTTCAAACATCTAGCTACATGAATCAAACTTTCATTTCCTAAAGTTTTAACTTCAGAATGGCCCTCTCTGATAAAAAATCATGGTTCCGCCCCTGCGTCCAAGACCGTTTATTTTATCGAGCTAGTCGGCACCGGACGATCTCGGTCCGGATTTTCCAATAAAATTTTGGCAAGATGTAATTAAGACATGCGTTAACCATTAAATCTACGTTCATATATTCGATAACATACATTATTTAACACTACAAAAGCCAAGACAAAGTATATCCTTGAACAATATGTTGTAGATTCAAAGTTAGCTCCACGACCATCATATGTCTACAAAATTCGACGGTCTATAACCTCTAAAAACGAGGACAAGTTATTCGGTCACTCGTACCGGTCGGTTAGCGGGCGGTCCTTCGACACAAAATTTTGATCGTGATCGTCCGCCAATTCTTTCGGGCAAGTCGGACACTGCCTGCTATAACCATCGGCTGCCCATGGACACTTTTTTGTTTCGGTCGAACGGATCGGATAGCGGTTTTCTGGATTTTTCCCACCACTAGTCATGCGTCAACTGATAGGGTAAGTTTTCTCTTCGACCTTAGGGAACTCAGGCGGACTAGGTTGGATTTAATACCCGACAGATTTTACCCGATTAGAATAGTAAAATTTAAAAACTAATCCGGTATACGTATACCTAATGTTCGTTTTTAATAGATAATTAATTCATACTTTTGCAAATTTTAAAGTCTTGACTACTTAGTTTATGTTAATTATATTCCTAAATACGTTGTTAGTTTTTCAGTTAATATATTATCTTTAATTGATAATCGAAATAAATTTTATAACAACTTGATAGCCCCTTCGAACATATAATGTTAAATTTGATGTAAATTTTAGTAATTCGGCCATCCACCTCTTATCATATAAGTTCTAATAAAATTAATTAAATTTTCGAGTAAAGTATAACCTTCCCTATCAGTCGTATAAATGATAAAATAACAAGTATTAAAGTAAACAGATAACTACTTAATATCTGATGTGTCCTTGTTATAGAACCGAAACCTGAATTCCAGGACCAAAATCATATTAATTTTTAATAGATTTTAGTTCTGAAGAGTGAGATGCTCCAAACAGAACCAATCTATTATATTTATTTTAGAAGGGAGCCCTTTAGTAATAATAAAGGGCACCTTTCAACAACCTCAAAATATATGAGTTTGTTGTGACTGGAAATGGCGGACCCAAGAAATTTCTTTGTGGGGGCACTTTTAGTTATAATAAGTTGTAAATCTTCTAAAAGTCACGATTTGACGTCCGAGCGAGAGATTTCAATACATTACTGTTACATTCTAAGCCAAATCAACTACTATTGACTAACAAGTTGTGTTGGCTGTAACCAATATAAGTGAAGTTATTGTATACACATTCAAATTATATAGAGAAGTTAAGGAAATAGAAGAGAAAAACTCATTTTAGAAAAATAGTCAGAAAATAACACCACGCACACACACACATATATACATATATATATATATGTATATAAAAGAAAAAGAGGCATAAGGATGCCATGAAGAGAAATAGATCTAATAACGTACAGGGAGTCAACAATGAATTTACAAAGAAAAAAAGACTAAAAGATGAATTGCTCGGTAAATAGGGGGTCAAAATGGAGTAATATAGAATTAATAGGATAGCTAATACAAACTTAGGGGCCATTTAGGAATTTACCCATAAAATAACTAAAAAAGAACAATGCGGGATTCGAACGTCTTACCTCCTGAGTGTAGGTCTTCATCTGAGACCACCACGCCACCCTATCATTAACGTTAACCATATGGGGTTATGATATATTATACTTTTCCTCTATTTGGATAAGTTAAGCATTTCAGACCCGTGGGGGCACATGACCGCACGGGTCCCAACGTGGGTCCGCCTTTGGTGACTGGCACGGGGAGAATTCAAAAAACCTGAGCCCAATTGTTAAATAGGTCGGATTACTTGGGTACTGCCCTAGTCGAGTCTCACGTACCCATTAAGCACAACTGACGCAGATAAATAGATGAGATGTGGGCTCATGGACTAAAATTTCATCCGGTACATCACCTCCCCATTTAGTTCCCGACAAACTGTAGATAAAATTTTATTCTGTTAGTTTTGCCTTTAAGTTGCTCATTACTTGGATTGTACCTTCCCAAAGACATCCATAACTTAGGGAAAAAAAATCAAAAGTACCGTATTCCTTTTGATTTACCTTTAAAACATTCAAATAACTTGAACCTAAATGTGTAGGTACTAATATTATGGTCCAATAATATTATGGTACAACAATATTGCGGCTAATCTTATATGTCATGCTCGAACTAAACATACATACGTAGATTAATATTTTGTAAGGGATCTCGTTGCCTTTGGAAAGCTGCTCATTCGTCGTATCGCTTCTTTGCAGGGCTGACCCTGAGATTTCGGAGGCCCGAAGCGAGTTTAAAGAATGTGGCCCACATATGTTGTTTCGCATTAAAGCAATCCGTGTATTAAACTTCTACATTTTCCTTACACCCAATGTCGGATTTAAACATGAAACTTGTGTTAATAACGATGTAGTCTCACTCAAACGATCTAATAGAGTTACTTAAAACTCGTCTCGGATTCAAAGAGAGTACTAGTCGGTCTTTAGTCGAATTTTTGATTCAGTGATTCAACGAGATCCATAAGGAAAAAACTTAACATAGAAGTGTTCTGATAACGGAGGGTTGACAGTGGTTTAGGAGAAAATAGACAAAGCCAAGAAAAATGAGTCAAACTATTTGCCTGATCTTTTTTGTAAGAATTAATTGTGTCCATAATCTAAGTTTCTATACTTCTAGGCTTGTAACAACAACAACGTCATATTAAATTGATACTATATAAATTTGAGTTGTTCAAATTACATAAGAAAATAGTTCGTGTATTGTTATGTTATAATTATTCTGAGTCTGTTATTAAATTTCCAAAATAAAAATTTATAGCCGATAATTGATAACTCAGTTGGTAAGTACTCCAAAATCTTAGAAGTCTCAAATTCGATTCCCATCAGAGGTGAAATATATCATATATGGCTCATTGAACTTGAGTAATCAAAGTATAAATAAAGTAGTTTGATGAATTCTGTAATGACAGCGTAGTCAACTTTCTAAAAAAATGATAAAAATAAAAATTATGTTTATAATAGTGTCAATGATTGAAGTGATAACAATAAACCAAAACGACAATAATACCTTGTGTATGTATCAAATAAATCACAATAAGAACCGGAACAAAAATAAAACTAGTTAAAATAGTTATTGTCTATGCATATAAATCGAGGGGGAGTAAGAGAGAAAGTGAGGTGGCGAGAGATATGGTATGAAACAGATGAAAGGAGATATGACAAAAAGACTTTGTTATGCGGCCCGCTATTTGTTTTGATTAAAACAAAATTATTGTGGCCCTATTTCTAGAAAAGAAAACATTGTTGTGGCCCAAAAAAATCGATTTTTGAGGAGAGAGAGTCTCTCACCTGAAGTCATCAAGGCGAAAAACATATCTCTCCTTTCTTCGCCAAAACCCTAGATCCTCAATTCTACCAACTTTCAAATCCAAATTAATTGCTATTAATCTCACCTCAAAAACAACCAAAATCACCTAGATTCCAATTATCAAAGAGCAAATTACTCCTCTTCCAACCACCCCCTTAAACACGCCAAAGAATAAACATCACAACTTTCAACTCGTCGTCGATTTCCAAGGCAAGAACATAGCAGATTGGTGAGAGCTCTAATCAAGAAGCAAATCAAGACAAACCTACCAACAAATGGCAAAAAATAGAAGAAGATCAATCGTTATCAGATAAGTCCCTTCTCGTTTATTCGGTTTTGTCTTACGTGTTTGTTTGCCTGTAGTAATTACTTGTTTTTTTCTCTTCTTCTCTCTCATTAGTTAACCGCAATCATTAACGGTTTCTGGTTTTGAGTCGTTGGTTTTTTCGATTTTCTGGTCTAGTTTTGAGTCTTGTCCGGCTATTTCTCTCTCTAAAAATAGCTATCTCTCCTTCTCTCTCTAGAATACCAATGGTTTTTACGTCTTACTGTGAGTAGACACTTCTGGTAGCAGCTATTCCCGATCTTCCTTGCATGCATAGACAAGATGGTTTTTTGGTTTTTTCTTTTCGTCCTCTTCCTTTATCAAACCACTATATGTAGGTTCTCCTCTCTATCTGCTCTGATCACTTCTCCTTTCTATTCTACCCTCAAAGCTAAAATGGCTTCCCACTACACCATCTCAAATCATGGAAAACTCACGCTTAGACTCTCGAAACCCTCTTCAAATCAGCATCTTCAACCGATCAACTCGGGATTCATTGCACGTTGGTGCTGCCCTTATGACGTAGGGATTTCTTTCATAAAAAACTTCTTTTCTCTCAGTCACGATTCTTTCGTGACTGTGATTACTACCCGTTGCAGGGTCCCATAAACACTTTCATCATCAAACCAAAAAGCCTATTCATCCTCAATGTTTTAAACTTCGGAAGACCTTGGATAATGAGGGAGATGATGTTGGTACTAAAAGAAGTGGAATTTCCTGTCACTGAGAGTGCAGACGACCTTTTTTTCGAACCCATGAGATGCACAGTTTACAAGGTTGCCCAGGTAATTCAGAACAGAGAGGATTTTGACACCGTCTTCGACTGCATGGGTAAGATCATACAAATAAACCTCGTAATTTCGGTTTAGTGACTAATCCTAATGTGAGAGTCCACTTTTTGTATGATGTTCGATCCTCTCTGTTAGCAGTAATTAATTCAATCTTCTCTGATAGTAAGCATGAAATGAAGCTAAGCTATGACAAATTCCCTGGGGCGATCTGTCAAGTTTGTCGTATCGTGGACCATCCTTTGAACCACTGTCCTATTTTCAACTATGACTCTGAGAACGAATCAGAAGATGATACAGTACTAATGGACACAGTCCTCATCAACTCCCATGAGCTTGTGTCGGATCTTCCTCAACTCTTAGCTCCACCTCCTCTCCTGTTAATCATCCTACTCCACCACATCTCATCTTCAATGTTTCTAGGAACAGAGGCATCTAACTCGAGGATTCTATCCATCAGCTCCTTAGAACCAGTGGAGGAAGACGCAGAGCCAAATCCCATGCTTATTGATAATCAGGAGACTAGTAGACTCCTAAATGAGTCGCTTTTGTTATCTCGCAGTCTGAACATAATTAACAATGCGGAGGAGGAGGAAGAAGCTGTCCCACCAGAATAGTCTACTCTTGTGTCGGTTATTTGGTAGTACTTT
Organism: Eschscholzia californica subsp. californica; assembly: GCA_002897215.1. NCBI lineage: Eukaryota > Viridiplantae > Streptophyta > Magnoliopsida > Ranunculales > Papaveraceae > Eschscholzia > Eschscholzia californica. The sequence continues at coordinate 516,436 of BEHA01014877.1, forward strand.
TAGGTTTTATGTGTTCTGTGTTTTCTATTAGTTGTCTTTATTTATATCTTTGGTGTTTAGTTGTTAGTTCCATGTGCTCGGATTGTTTATCGTGCAGGTGTGGAAGCCACAGTAGTTCTTTTTAGAACTCTTTTGTTAGTGAGTCTGGAGGTTTCTGAACGCTGGTGGTATAAGACACCAGAGCTATTCAGACCTCCACAGTCATCTCGTCTGTGGCTTAGTGGCACCTGTGTGCTTTTTGTTGTACCTTTGTTGCAAATCTTAATAAAATCCAGTCACCTTTTTTGTATTTAATCGTATTTTCTCTTATCGTTAGATCTACTTTTGGTGCTTCTGTAATCTATCTCTTTAGTTTTTCTGGTTTTCTCTTGGTTTTGTTGGTGGTCTTTTGTTGCTTTCCTTTACTTACCAGTAGGGCCCAACTGCTGGGAGTGCATGTAGTCTGTTGGTTGATCACTCTCAGAGATCGCTTCATTATCCGTCGATTCATACTTGGAGCTTTATATCCAACCCCGAATCAACTGAGTTCCACGTGGTGGAGGTGCTTATATATATTTTCCTTTCTTTATTGTCTTCACCCAACCTAGTGTTCTTTTTAGACCAATGGATAGGACTATGGCTACGGATACGACAACCCCAATAGACATGGCCTTTCTGGCCTGGAATGTGAGGGGTTGTGGAAACTTTATAAATAGAAAGCATTTGTTCCGCCTTAATGTTAAATGATGTGGCGTTAGAATGCCACATTTGGATCACTTAACTTGGATGAGTTAGTTCGTTTCGGGTTTTATTTCTCATTATTTATGTGTTTTTCTTGGTAGGTACCTTATTTGGAGTTTGGTGTTTAAATCGGAATAAAACAGGAACATTTATCACATTTTCACCTCATGTGAAGAGATCGGAAGGAAAGAGAGAGCAGGGGTATTTTGGTCATTTTGGCAGAGATCAGTAGTTAAGTGGCACGTGGAGTCGATGGTGAGCTCGACAGCGAAAACGGAAGTCGAATCGGAGTTCGGAAGGGAAAGTTATGGAAGAAAGAAACCGAAGGTCATTTTTGTCTTTCCGGAAATTAGAGGAACTAGAGAAAAAGTTAAAAGCACTCACTTGAGTTCTAAATTAAAATAAAAACCAAAGCCAAGGCCCGGTCTGAATGCCCAAAGGTTCAAATAGGAGGGATAAATGAAGAATCTTGTAGGCACCCCCACTTGGTAACTTGAGATTTTGGAGGGTTTTAGGCTTTTGGTTGCCTTAAGAGAAGAAAAGGAGAGACAAGTCTGAGTTTGGGAGATCATCTTCTCCAACTTTTAGTTTTAGGGTTTGAAGAGAAAGAAAGGGAGGAAGCAGCCGGCCAAACCGGCCATCATATTAGCCGACCATAGCTTTGGCCGGCGTGGCACCTAGAGCAGGGGACAGTGGGAACAAAAGTCGGGAGTTGCCTTCACCGTGAACAACAACACGGGAGAGGACAGCAGTTCGAGTTTGGAGTGAACAGCTCCATTGAAGCAGCTTGACTCTCCTTTTTTGGCTGGAATCAAGAACAGGCTCGGGAATCATCACAGGTACGGAACTTGATCTAGTTTGGAAGGGACGTCTCCAAAGCTGCTCGGGTTTCCTTCATCTACCGCTGCTTGGATTCGCATCAGCCTGCACGAGAAGAACTCAGGGGGAAGCACGGGACAGGTATATCATGAAAGCACAGCTCGGAGTTCAATTAGATCTTCAAGGAGACGGTTGGAAAGGCAACGGGAAGCTAGCCGGAACTCGGAGCAGCTCGAGTTTCAATTTTGATGAGACATAAAAATGTCCCATCTGAATCTCTTAACTAGGGTTAGTTAGTCCAGTTCGAGCGGTTACTCTGATGATTTGTTTGATTTTCTTTCTCAGGTCTCATTTACGGAGTTCAATGCGAAAACATCGTGATAAAGACATATTTGAGGGGCATTTTGGTCATTTTAATGACAAGGGTATTCTGGTCAATATTAATGCTCATGTGAAAGTAGAGTCCAAGACGATCCCAATGGCGAAAACGGAAGTCGAACCGGAGTCCGGGAGAGCAAATTAGAGCAAGTCAAACTTTTGGTCATATCTAGTTGACCAGGATTCGAGAAGGACACGTGGCGGGTTATAAAACAAAAGATGTACGGTGAGATGTGCGTGTGGTACAAATTCGGGCATAGGAGAAGGCACAGTGGAATTTCATAAGCACCCCAACGTCAATATGAGCGACACATGGCAGCTGTTTGATGTCCACCTTATCAAATCTTCATGTACTTAGGCTGTAGCAAAATTTCCCCACCCAAAAGCATTCACGTGAAGGGCGCCAACCACTCCAATTCATTCCCTTCTTTAGACTAATTCAAAATCTCTTTGTCCCTTTCCTATCTTTAGGAATATATAACAGAAAGAGAAAAGAGATTTATTTCTCTTTTAACACAGAGACAACCGAGATTGAGATTGAAATTGCATAAAGAAATAGTTGGGATTCGGCTGGGAATAAGTTGACAGAAGAGAGCTGGAGATTCGGCTAGAGGTCATCTATCGAGAGAGAAGATTTGATAGTGATTCTATTGGCTAATTGAAGAGGAAATCTTGAGGATAAAATCAAGAATCATGGCTGAACAGGAAAGAGAGAGAGAAGATTTATTTTCTTCCATTAACAGAAAGTCTTAAGAAGATTTCATGAGACATAGATGAAGATTTCTCACTGATTAACAGTAGAGAGGGAAGGAAAGAAATATGAAAGGGATTTGACTGATTTTGGTACATAAAATAATAGAGTATCCGGCCATGATATAAAAAGAAGACAGAAAACAGAGTGGAGTTTCATCTCATCTTTGGGGGGATCACCATTGTCCATTGTTGGCTCTTAATCAATATTTTCTACATCTTCTCTGGAGCTTTAATGGTGTGATTTTTAGATGAGAGAGAGAGAGAACATTTCAATTTGGATAGGAATAAAAGAAAGAAAACAAAGACTTCTTAAAAGAAAGCAACTCATCTTCTCTGTCTTCTTCTTTTTGTGAGAGAAAGAAGAAAAGCAGAGAGTTCCCATCATCTTCATCTCCTTCTTCTTCTGTATTTTCTTTTTGTGAGAGAGAGAAACAAAACAGAATAGAGAGAGAGAGAGAGTAGAAACAGAGAGAGAGATTTGTAGATTAAGAGAGAATTATTTTCTAAATCTTCTTCTAATATAATCTTTTCTTTGAGTTGTTAATGTTAACTTGTTATTATTCGTCTTTTGGATTGAAATTAACCAAAACAGTAAAGAGATTAGAAGAAGAACAAAACAGTAGAGGGAGAGAGAGAGGAAATTTCTCTGTTGGAGAAGAAGACCCTGTTTGGCTCAAATTTCTCACTGGAAAATAATTTTCCATCGTTGCTGGAAAATCATTTTCTCCAGGGAAGTGTTTGGTTGTAACAAGGAAAATTCAGCGAGAAAAGTTTGGTTCTAATTTCTTGGTCGGAAACTCATTTTAACTTGGCCGAAATTGTTGATATAGCCGGACTCTTTCGTGGTGATTCCGGCCATTATTTTGGCCGGAAACTTCTGGGTTTTAACCCCATACATCATTGTCTTGCCTCCTATCTTGATTGATTTTGCTTTGGTGATAAAAAACTTAGAGAGAGAAAGCTTCACTAAGCTTTCATGATGGTTTGGTTTGGAAGAAGAAGATAGTACTGTTGCTAAAGGGACTTTATGTTTTTACTGAGGGAACACCTAATTTGCATAGTTAAGGGGAAAACAGAACTTTGCTAAGGAGAGATCGACAGTACTTAAACACATCATTTTCCGACGATCTTAGCCATGCGCCTCATCGGAATAAGGAGATTTTCACCTTAACTTTTTGTCTTTCTTTATTTTCTTCTCGTTTATTATGTGTTCCACAATGTCTACCTAATTCTTTATTCGGATATTCGTGAAACATGATTCGATATGTGATGAATGATTTATTGTTTGTGCAATGTTAGTTTGATTAACTTTGTCTAATTTTATGAATTAGAAACCTTGATCTTAATCGTATATTGACATATCATTTGATAGTTCGTACTTAATTTGATAACCGATGCTTAGTGACTTTTGATCGGTTATACTTAGTTTGACGAACTATGCTTAGGAGTTTCATATTTATTCATTATCAACTTATTTGATAGTGTGTCATTAGTTTGATAGTCGATGCTTAGTGACTTTTGATCGACTATGCTTAGTTTTACACATTATGCTTAGAATTGTCAATGTGGGTGATGTTAGCTAAACTTTCATGCTCTAGATAATTAGTTATTGTCATTATCGATCTTGTGGATCGAGGTATCTTTCTCAACTGACTCATCTTGTAACTTGTTTACCGAATTTCTCTCATCTCTCATTTAGTTTAGTTTGTTTTATTTGTTTCTTTATTATAAACCAATCAAAAACTCAATTATCATCTTTCGTTTTTAGTCTGAGTTAGTGACTGACACCTAGACCGGTGGGCTAGATTTTCTTGATATTTGTATTACCTTCCTATCTTCGTGGATCGATCCCGGTCTTACCGGGTTATTACTTGACGCCCGTATACTTGCGGGTGGAGACCTTTTAGGGTAACGTTTTAAGCCCATCAAATTTTTGGCGCCTCTGCCGGGGATAGGTTTAGTAGTTTGGATATTGTTTGTTCGTTTTGTTCATTAGTTTAGTGTTATTTGTTAACTTAGACTTTTTTTGTTTATTTTCGTAGTTTCGGTCTCTTTCTTGTATTGAGGAACTACTTTAAGAAAAAAAAACCGAAAAAATAGGAGCGAAAGAAAAGAAAGGATTCAAAAAGCTAATCGAAAGGAAGAACGAAGCGTGAGGAACATTCGCTAATATCGTATTCAATCTCTTTCTTTCTTACTTGCCTGTGATTGGTTGAATAGTTGCATTTATAGCTTGTGTGTTGTTTCTTGAACATTGTGAGATCATGGCACGTTATTCTAACGGTTGACCATTACATGTTGATGATGATGACCTTGATCTGAGGAGACCAATCCCTACCCGACCTGATATGACCTTAAGATAATACCAACAATTGCGTAGAGCTGAGCTTAACCGACCAGGTATCACCCTAAGAAAATACCGACAGATTAATGAGGAGAATAGGCTAGTTGAGTCAAATCGTCCTGGTATGACCTTTGGAGAGTACCAACAGATGTGTAGAGACGAGCCCAACCGACCTGGTATCACATTTGGAGATTATCAACGAATGTGTAGAGATGATCCGATTAGTGAGAGGAATAGACCATCTGAACCTGATCGATCTCGTATGACACTAGCAGAATACCGACATATTTATAGAGATGGTCAGATTAGTGATGGATATGGTCCGACACCAAATATGTATGAGAGACCTTATAATCAACACTATTCTGAGACCAATGATTTTAGAGGCAGGTATGATCCTAGTATGTACGGTGGGAGTTATCATCAAGAGTCTTCATTTAGTTACAGTTATGAGCCTTATTATGAAGAGACTCTTGAAGATAGATCCCAATCAGAGTCTGAGAGTCGTCTTATTGAAATGATGTCACAACTTGTAGAGGCAGAGACTCAAATGAGAAGAGAGTTACATAAGAGCTTTGAGTCTTTAACACATCGGCTAAAGATGACAGAGTCACAGGTAAAGATGGTCGAATCACAGTTATCCGTCGACGAGGAAGGGATTTCACCACCCCAAACTCAAGAGGGTACTAGGTACGATGATGAGGGTAATACGTCTAACCCTAATACTAAGTTAAATGTCGACGAATCTACTGACAGGACCCTAGAGCCCAAACGGACTGATGACCTTATTGTCTTGTTTCCTCGACCTATGTTGTCTCACCATGACAGGACTCCACCAAACTTTGATGTTCAGGATAACGACTCTATGAGCAAGTTTGAGGATTACACGATTATGAACTATCCGATTTTTGACACTTGTAAGGAGTCAGTCTTAGATGCAATGCTAGGAAGGCCTGATATTATAACTGACTGCGAGGCTCGAGATGCCTTTACGGATATTGATGACATAGTAGTTAGAGACATGTTGGATAGTTTGTCAGACTATTTACCTAAGGAAACCATGGACCTTGACTTAGTCCCCGAGCCTATTGCCTTACACTTAGAGTCTAGTTCGACTTTCCACATAATCTCAAACTCGGTTGTTGATCCCTTTTGGGACATTTCAGACGTCTTTCCAAAAACGTCTATGGACATAGTGGATATTCTGTCCACTAAGCTTCCAGATGATTTTTTGCCTTCGACGGATATATTGATCCTTCACGTGTATGTCGATCCTTTTGATGACTCTTCGTTGTCGCTCCTTGTATTTATACCTACTTAGTGGATTGTGCACCCACTAAGTTTGGGGATGGCTTATTTTCTTCTTTCGTCTCATGTACACTTCATTTTCTTTATCTTTTTGTGAGACGGTTAGCACCTGCATATAGCTTTCTTTGGGTTGACCCCCAAAACTTCCGTCTCCTATTGTATGATCTTTGACTGATTGAGATGGGTCTTGATGTTTGTGGGTATCATCTCTGGAAACCCTCCACGAGACATAACTCGTGCTCTTGTGAAAGCAAGAGAATCAATGGCTAATTGCATAGCTCAATGCAATCGTGTTTACCGCGTTTGTGGTTATTCTTATGGTCATGATCTTATGTGCTTCATTCTCATATTTCTTGTTGATCATATTTCTTACTTGTTTTACTTCTGAGGCATGGTTTGTTCCAAGTTTGGGGATGGCGACGAGCTCGACATCAACTTGGAACTTGTTCATACACGAGTCTCGGTAGTATTATCTCTTATTTCCTCCGGCTATGGTAATATCTTTCCACTATTCTCTTTAAATTAATATGTCTCTTATATTTTGGTGAATATATGCTTGAAACATTGAGGACAATGTTAGTTTTAAGTTTGGGGATGAGGGTATGACATTTTGGCCTTATGACCATGGGTTTCAAAAGACAAGAGGTTCAATAATTCGAACAAATTTGAAATTTTTTGGTAGATTTGGTATGACTTTAGTGGTATGCTTAAGTGTTTTGATGCTTGTGATTCTTTTTTGGTGAATGTTATGCATGCTCTTAGTCTCTCTCATGAATGTTAAGTCTTTTAGTGTTTGTTGTCTGATCATGTGAATAGCATCCTAAGGAAGAAAAAACATTTCTGAGGGACCTAGAATAGTTATTAGTGGAGACTTAAACCCATGTGAGATATCTGAGCCTTTATATTGTTTTCGAGTGCACTATTCTGCTCTAACTCCGAGTAGAATGAAGAGCTACTCAACCTCGCAACTTTTAAAAGAGCTTAGACGATCTCATGAGATCAACTTTCTTAGCTACTAGGAGGGACATCAGGATAGTGACCTTACTCTTGTAGTCCATGAAACCCGATAATAGTGTCAACTTTAGGTAGACGGGTACTCCACCATCCATTCATCATCTTACACCTGAGAATGAAGACATGATAGTTATAGAAAGAAGAATGTAAAAGGAAAGTGCGAAAGAAGAAAAAATTGTTTGTTGAGAATACTAGTGTTAGTATTTGTTTTGTTATGAAAAAAAGAAATGAGTTTATGTGTTATTTTGTGCTTTTATGTGTAATTGTTGTGAGAATAAAGTATTCAAAGCAAAAAAAAAACTAAGTTTAGAACTTGTTTGAGCGTTCGTCTTATTGAAGGCGTCGACATTCTCGGGGTCTCATCACTTCCATTTCGTTACTTGTATCCGTTGACCTTTAGGAAACATTGTTAGAGGGTAGAGTGGGTGAGAAGGGTGAGTGAGCTTCCCCACTCCATTTTAGTGGCTATTTCCATTCTTTAGAGATCATTTCGTTCTAAAACATTTTATCCTCATTTGTTTTGTATGTGTTCAGTTTCACTTTATTCCATGCTCACACTTTAGAGTGAACCCATTATTATCTATTTTTGAGTGATTTAATATTTAAGAGTGTACGACCGTGAGGCTAAAGTCGAGGCGAAATGTACTAAGATAGGAATCGAGGTTTTGTGACTTTGAACTTAGATGATGCTCATTATGGTTGGAAACTTACATTTTAGGATGAGACTATTAGTGAGGAGACTTTTAGCATTTATATGCGTTTATCGATTTTGATTCGCTTGTTTCACATGCTTGAGTGTGTCATTAGTTGTCATTGTCTTATTTACATCGATGTTGAACTCTTTTATGTCTTTGGAATCTTGAATTTTGTGGGTATATTTACTGGAAACCCTCACGAGACGACACTCGTCCTCTAGGGGAAACCTAGGGGTTTAACGACTTGTTGCATACGCTAAATGCAATCGGGATTCCTATGAAAGTGAGTTAGGATTTTACTTTATTATTTTGTTTTGTTTGTTTGCTAGAGGACTAGCAAACTCTAAGTTTGGGGATGTTTGATGTGGCGTTAGAATGCCACATTTGGATCACTTAACTAAGATGAGTTAGTTCTTTTCGGGTTTTGTTTCTCATTATTTATGTGTTTTTCTAGGTAGGTACCTTTTTTGGAGTTTGGCGTTTAAATCGGAATAAAACAGGAGCATTTATCACATTTTCACCTCATGTGAAGAGATCGGAAGGAAAGAAAGACCAGGGGAATTTTGGTCATTTTGGCAGAGATCAGAGGTTATGTGGCAAGTGGAGTCGATGGTGAGTCTGACGGCGAAAACGGAAGTCGAATCGGAGTTCGAACGGGAAAGTTATGGAAGAAAGAAACCGAGGGTTATTTTCGTCTTTCTGAAAATTAGAGGAACTAGAGAAAAAGTTAAAAGCACTCATTTGAGTTCTAAATTAAGATAAAAACCGAAGCCAAGGTCGAGTCCAAAAGCCCAAGAGTTCAAATATGAGGGATAAATGAAAAATCTTGTAGGAACCCCCACTTGGTAACTTGAGATTTTGGAGATTTTAGGCTTTGGGCTGCCTTTAGAGAATAAAAGGAGAGACAAGTCTGAGTTTGGGAGATCATCTTCTCCAATTTTTAGTTTTAGGGTTTGAAGAAAGAGAAAGGGAGGAAGCAGTCGGTCACACTAGCCGACCATAGCTTTGGTCGGTGCGGTACCTAGAGTAGGGGACAGTGGGAACGAAAGTCGGAGTTGCCTTCAACGTGACCAAAAACACGGGAGAGGCAGCAGTTCGAGTTTGGAGTGAACAACTCCATTGAAGCAGCTCGACTCTCCTTTCTTGGCTGGAATCAAGAACATGCTCGGGAATCATCACAGGTACTGGACTTGATCTGGGTTGAAAGGGACGTCTCCAAAGCTGCTCGGGTTTCCTTCATCAACCGCCGCCTGGATTCGCATCAGCCAGCACGAGAAAAACTCGGTGGGAAGCAAGGGACATGTGTATTTATGAAGCACAGCTCGGAGTTCAATCAGATCTTCGAGGAGACGGTTGGAAAGGCAACGGGAAGTTAGCCGGAACACTAAGCAGCTCGGGTTTCAATTTCTTGGACGAAATCTCATCTTAACTTGGCCGAAAATTGTTGATATAGCCGAACTCTTTCGTGGTGATTCCGGCCATTATTTTGGCCGGAAACTTCTGGGTTTTAACCCCATACATCATTGTCTTGCCTCCTATCTTGATTGATTTTGCTTTGGTGATAAAAAACTTAGAGAGAGAAAGCTTCACTAAGCTAAAGGGACTTTATGTTTTTACTGAGGGAACACCTAATTTGCATAGTTAAGGGGAAAACAGAACTTTGCTAAGGGGAGATCGACAGTACTTAAACACATCATTTTCCGACGATCTTAACCATGCGCCTCATCGGAATAAGGAGATTTTCACCTTAACTTTTTGTCTTTCTTTATTTTCTTCTCGTTTATTATGTGTTCCACCATGTCTAGCTAATTCTTTATTCGGATACTCGTGAAACATGATTCGATATGTGATGAATGATTTATTGTTTGTGAAATGTTAGTTTGATTAACTTTGTCTAATTTTATGAATTAGAAACCTTGATCTTAATCGTTTATTGACATATCATTTGATAGTTCGTACTTAATTTGATAACTGATGCTTAGTGACTTTTGATCAGTTATACTTAGTTTGACGAACTATGCTTAGGAGTGTCATTTATTCATTGTCAACTTATTTGATAGTGTGTCATTAGTTTGATAGTCGATGCTTAGTGACTTTTGATCGACTATGCTTAGTTTTACACATTATGCTTAGAATTGTCATGTGGGTGAAGTTAGCTAAACTTTCATGCTCTAGATAATTAGTTATTGTCATTATCGATCTTGTGGATCGAAGTATCTTTCTCAACCGACTCATCTTGCAACTTGTTTCCCGAATTTCTCTTATCTCTCATTTAGATTAGTTTGTTTTATTTGTTTCTTTATTATAAACCAATCAGAAACTCAATTATCATCTTTCATTTTTAGTCTGAGTTAGTGACTGACACCTAGACCGGTGGGCTAGACTTTCTCGATATTCGTATTACCTTCCTATCTTCGTGGATCGATTCCGGTCTTACCGGGTTATTACATGATGCCCGTATACTTGTGGGTGGAGACCTTTTAGGGTAACCTTTTATCAAAACAAAGAACGGGCCCCACAACAAAGTAGTAGACTAGTGAAGTAATAATTATATTTTTTTTTTGAGTAATTCGATTATTGGTGCAACAAATTGCACCCCTTATACAAAAGACTTTTTCAACAAAAAAAAGATATACTATTGTTCCTATCATTTTAACTTCTAGAATTACAGAAGAATGACTACAAATGAGGTAGGAAGTTGTAGAGATATCAATTTAGAGAGATGAGAAAGAAAAATATATAGAAGGTTGACCCAAGTAGTTGAGGCAAAGAATAGTGGGGGACGTAAGAGGGGTTTTTTGAGGAGAGAGAGTTTCCCGAGTGACGTAAGCTAGGGTTTTTTTTCTTCCTCCTTTTCATCTCCTTCTTTCATCTTCATCGGCGGCGCTACCACTGCATTCACCACTCCAAAAGCAATTTTTGTCTCGTTATTACTTCAGGAGTGCAACGTTATCTCTCGGGAATCAGCATCATCATTAGATCCGACGAAAGTTCAAAATTATTTTCTCGCCTCCCTAGTTAATTACATCAGCATTCAAAGAGGAAGTTGAGAGAATCGAACGACGAGAGTGCGGCTCCATTCAAAGATCCACAACTATCTTTTTCCAGTGGACAGAAGTAACGAGGATTGGGTGCGTTTCATCTCGGATTTAAGACAGTGAAGCAGAACAAAGCGTCTCGGGCACTCAACCGTCAAATCCCAGAGAATTCCCATCAAGGTAATACACATTAACTCTCTTATTCTCTCCCCTCTCTCTCTACTTCTCTCTCTCTTTCTTTTCTCTCTCTTCTCCTTGTTTCTCTCTCACGTAGGTCTTTCATCTTCTCTTTGCTGCTTGGTTTTTATTTTTGTCTTTTCTCCCCTTTTCTCTCTCTAGAATGTGGTCAGTAGTCACCGGAGCTCGAGAGTAGGCTGCTCTGGTGGTGACCTCCCTCCAATCCCTTTGCATGCATTATCATCATGGTATATTGGAGTTTCCTGGTCATCGTCCTTCTTGGTTTGTCCTGCTCCTCCTCACCTCTCTTTTTAAACCACCACCATTTAAACTCCATTCCATCCTCTTCTCACATCACCGAGATCCCTCTTCTCTTCATCCTATTAATCTCAATGGCCTCCCAATCCACTCTTACTTCTCGTGGTCGCCTTTCCATTCGTTTCGCCAAACCTTCAACCAAACCAGAACTACAACCTATTTCTCAAGGGTTTGTAGCTAGATGGTGCAATCCTTATGAAGCCTCCCTCAATTTCATCAAGAGCAAACTGTATCCTCAGTCTCGTTTCTTTCGAGACTGTGATTATGCTCTAACCCAAGGTCCGATTAACACGTTTCTGATTAAACCCAAAAGCCTTATCGTCCTCAATGCTCTCAACTTTGGGAGGCCCTGGATCCTAAGGGGTATGTTATTGGTCCTCAAACAGGTAGAGTTCCCACTTACTGAGGGTTCAGATGATTTATTCTATGAACCAATGTGGTGTACTTTATATAGGATCCCTCAGGCGATACAGAACAAAGTTGATCTAGATGCCATCTTTGAGAGTATGGGTAAGATTATTCAAATTCGTCCTCGTAACCTAGGTTGTGTTAACAATCCTGTCATTAGGATTCATTTCTTATATGACGATCGCTCCCCTCTGCTGGCTGTGATCAATCCCATTTTTAATGATACTGTTACGGAGATCAAGATTAGTTACAAGAAATTCCCAGGGGCGATTTGCCAACATTGTAGGATTGTTGAACATCCCCTTAATCGATGTCCCTCTCCTCTTCAATACTATTTTTCGGGTGATGATGAGCAGTCCGATTCAGATCCAATGGACGATACCATGGATGATACCATTATCGTGTCCCCTGATCCAGTAGAGCCTATACTTCTTGCCCCTCCACCATCTCCTGTTCTCCATCCCACTCCACCCCACCTTCTCTTCAACCCATCTGGCAAACGTAACCGTGATCAAGTTAGTCACCATTCCATCAGTTCCTCAGAGTTCTCAGAGGAGGAAAATCAGATTCAATCCTTGTTCTCAGATAACCAGGAAACTCAGACACTCCTTGAGGAGTCGATGATCTTGTCTCGCAGTCTGAATATTTTAGTGCAAGGGGAAGAAGGGGAAGGTGTAAACCCACCAGTTCAGACTACTTAGTTTCATCCTTTCTGTGGTTCTTTGCTTGGTTTGTTTAGTTTTTTTTCTTCTTTTAGTTTGTATTGGTCTATTTCCATCTTTTAGATCTTGTTCTTGGCTTGGTTTGCCTCTTTTTGTTTGTGTTTCTGGTACCAGTAGCCAAAGTGCTTGGCCATTGATCCTGGTTGACTCAGAGGCTTAGTTGAAGTCTCTACTAACAGGGTGGCCTTAGACACTTGTTAGGGAGCTTCCTTTTTGGCCCTTTGGCAGCTAGTACCAGATTGTTGTTGCAGTTAGATTGTCCTCTCTTTGCCTTTGATTTGATCCTAGTCCTTGGTTCTTATGATTAGTATGTAATGTTTATCTGGTTTATATATATCTAAGTTATTTCTATTTTCCAGTTCTTTATTTTCTAGCTTTTTTCTCTGTTTCCTTTTCTTCTTTGGTTTTTGGTACTCTTCTTGTAGCGCCTTTAGTTCTTTTCATGGACCAACCAAAACCAGACTTATCTATTTTAGCTTGGAACATTCGTGGATGTGGGCAGTACTTGAATAGTAAACACCTATATAGGCTGATTAAGACCCATAAACCCGACTTTATTTTTCTTTCAGAGACTAAAAGCACCACTACTCAACTTAATAAAGTTCTCAAATTACATGTTAATTATAATCTTGTAGTGGTGGAGCCTAAAAATAAAGCGAGTGGGCTTGCTTTATATTGGACTAATGAAGATGAGGTTAATACTATCTTTGCTGATGATCATATGATTCACACTAGATGTACCCACAACAATAATGGTAATAGTTGTATCCTTATGGGCTTCTATGGAAGCCCATATCGTAAAACCGTATGGCCCCTTGGGTTACCCTTAGAAATCAGCAGATAGAGGCCACGATTCCGTGGGTTGTCATTGGTGACCTAAATACCATTTTACATCCTTCGAAAAAGGAAGGAGGTAGAAACAAGACTTCTAGCCAGGTCACTAAGATCAACCAGATGATTAATAACCTAGGCCTTAGAGATGCGGGTTATAGGGGCAACACCTTTACCTGGACTAATAGGCAATTTAAAGGCACCCTCATTAAAGAGAGATTAGACCGGGCCCTCACGAATCACTGCTGGCTTATGGACTTTCCCTCTTCTCTAGTCACTCATCTGCCGGGGGTTGGTTCGGATCATATTCCAATTCTTCTAACTACCACGGCTACTTCTAATCTTGGTAAGAGACCCTTCAAATTTATTAGGACTTGGATGTCCCATCCGGATTGTGGTAACTTTATTAGAGATCACTGGCCCTCCAATCATTATTCTATCCAGCCTAAACTGAACCACTTAGCGATTAATCTAGCTAGGTGGAATAAACAAGTGTTTGGTCATCTTGACAACCGGATTCGTAATCTGACTGAGGCTCTCCAGAAGGCTGACAGCTGTGAGAATCATCACGACTTAAATCATAAATTAGAGGAAGCATATAATCAGCTAGAGAGCCTTTGGAAAGAGAAATCAAGGAATGATAATATCCAACTTGGTGATCAAAACACCAAGTTTTTCCATGCTAAAGCTATTAATCGAAGTCGGAAGAACCGTATTACGGCTATAAAGGATAACAATGGTTCGTGGGTTCAGGAGGCCTTGGATATTGCTAACATCTTCTCTACCAACCTTTGTAGCATTTCCACTACTACCGATTCGATTATCTCTGATGAGTTACTGGATCTTTATATAGAGCAAATTACTGACACTCATAATCTTGCCCTTACTTGTGTTCCTTCTGATCAGGAGATTTATGCTTCCATCATGTCTCTTAAATCTGATTTGGCCCCGGGTCCCGATGGTTTTCCCCCTCTTTTCTACCAAACTAACTGGGATACTGTGAAAGCAGATATCATCAAGCTAGTTTCTGAATTTTTTATTCAGAACCACCTTCCTGAGCAGGTCAATCATACTCACATCTGCCTCATCCCCAAAACCAAAACCCCTCAGACTACTTCAGACTATCGTCCCATCAGTCTTATGAATACCACCTATAAAATCATCACCAAGATTTTGGCCAATCGACTTAAACTTGTGCTTCCTGATATTATTTCGCCTTTTCAAGCTGCTTACGTTCCCGGGAGGCAGATTACTGATAACATCATTATCAGCCAAGAAGTGGTACACTCTTTCAAACTCATCAAAGGATCGAAGAGCTACTTTGCGCTTAAACTAGATATGTCAAAAGCTTTTGATCGGATTGAATGGAATTTTTTAGAGACCATCATGCGACGGATGGGGTTTAATACTAAGTGTATTAGTCTCATTCACACTTGCATTTCTACCTCGACTATGGCAGTTCTTATTAATGGTCGTCCTGGCCCAACCTTTAATGTCAGTAGAGGTATTAGGAAAGGCGATCCTCTCTCTCCTTTCTTGTTTACTCTTGCCATGGAAGGTCTCAGTCGTCTTTTTGAAACCAACGGGGTAGCCACGCCTTTTCAAGATTTTCCTATCCTCAAAACCAGTATTACTATTAAGCATCTTCTCTTTGCTGATGATTGCATCATCTTTGGCCAGAATTCCTTGGTTAATATCACCTCGCTTCAGCACATTCTAGATACCTTCTGTTTGGCTTCGGGACATATGATTAACTTCACCAAGTCTACTATCTTCTTTTCGAAAAACACTCATCCTAAATTCAAACGTATGATTATTCGTAATTTTAAGGTTCACCAATCCTCCAATCTAGACAAGTATCTCAGAACTCATCTTTTCATAGGAGCCAATAAAAGGAAATTGTTTTCTTCTCTCACTACTCAGATTCAGAATAAACTCTCCAAATGGCAGGCCTCTCTCCTCTCTCCAACTGGTCGCTCTATTGTTATTAACACGATAGCAGCGGCTGTTCCCCGATACCAAATGCAGTGTTTTGCCATCCCTAAAGGTATAAGCGATCACATTGAGGTTCTTCAAAGAACTTTCTGGTGGGGAAAATCTAATTCTATTCATACAATTAACTGGTCTGTTATTTGTCTTCCAAAAAAATTAGGAGGTCTTAGATTTCGCTTCCCGGTACTAGATAACCAAGCTTTTTTGAGCTAGTCTGGCGCCTTCTCAAAGATCCTGGTACCCCTTGGGCTACTATTCTTAAGGCGAAATACTTCACCAAAGATCATAAACCTAAAGAAGCTAAGAATCACCACTCGTGGTTCTGGAAATACATTTCCAAACAGGTTGACAAAGTTTCCAAATTAACTTTTTGGGATATTAATAAAGGTACCAATATTAATATATGGTATGATTATTGGATCCCTAATCATCCTCCTCCCATTAGTAACACCACTAATAGCAACCTCACTAAGGTATCCCAGCTGATTATTATTAATAATTGGAATATGAATATATTAACTCAATGCTTTAACAGTGATATATGTAAATCTATCTTGAGCATAAATTTACAGGAACAGATGGACGATATTGCCAGATGGTCTCTTACCAAATCAGGTAAATTCACCATTAAATCCATGTATTATTATTTACGTACTGAACACAATGATTATGATATTAAGGAATGGAACTTCATTTGGCACTTGCCTATTCAGCCTAAAATCAAACTATTCATTTGGAAATGTTGTACGAACAACTTACCGGTACGAGGTAAAATTGGTCAGTATATTGGACATAACTGTAACTGTGCTTTTTGTCAGGAACTAGAAACAATGATACAAGTACTCTTACATTGTAATTTGGCAACTGTGATATGGTTTCATTTTAATATTATTTCCAACAACATTACTAATCTTCTTGACTGGATCATTTCATGGAAAGATATCGATGAGCAAATAAGCGGTCTTTTTGCGACTATCCTCTGGCAGATATGGAGAGCAAGATGTGATAAGTGCTTCTCTAATACTAAGGTTTTACCCATTATGATCATTGATCAAATCAATTGTACACCGCATCTTCTAAAGCATCATTTACCAACACAACCACATGAAGGGAATATCCTATGGTCTCCACCGAAAGCTCCTTACATTAAGATTAATGTGGATGCCTCTTTTATGGATGGGAAGGAATTAGAAGGTATTGGATGTATTATGTACGACGACCAAGCAAATTTTCTCGCGGCTTCAGCATGTAATTATCGGGGCCAAAATGCAGAAGAATGTGAATGTTGGGCCATAGTCAAAGCTCTCCAATGGTCGACAAAAAAGAATATTGCTTATCTTCATATTGAAAGTGATAATAGTAATATAGTTCAAATTCTCAACAAGGATCATGCAGATATCGGTTGGCAGGCAGGCAAGCTCATCGACAAAGTGCATAAGCTAGAAGGCAATTTCATCAAAGTTATATACACCCACATTAACAGAGAAGGAAACGCTAAAGCAGATCATTTAGCTAAATGAAGTCACATGAATTTGGGAACCTGGGTGTGGCTATCTCTATCAGATCTTCCAGAATCCTTACTTTCTTGTTTTAGTTAGGTTCTCTTGGTTTTGTTTCGTTTGTATCTCATCAAAAAAAAAGACTACAAATGAGGTAAGGAAATTGTTTCTACCAGAAGAGAACCTTATAAAAAAAAGTGTTGTAATTTGGTCCAAAAATGCTTGTTGGCCCGACAAAAAATGGCTTGAACATAACAAAATGCTAACGTCATGTGCAAAATTTACCTTGTTAGCCCAATTTCGTCATGTTTATCGAGCCAAGCAACATCGTTGAATTTGGTTATATGAATAGTTTTTCGGTTCGTTAATTAAGACAAAGTACTTCATTGAGTCCCATTTACATTATGAGTTAAGAAGGTAGTCGATACGAACTATATATCTTCTCACTAAAGATGCACAAGACCTAACAGTGTCGGACCTAAGGTGGCTAAGCATGACCCTTTTAGTGTCCGGGCCGTGCATAGGCTGGTCGGCCTGAGGGAATCACATTCCATGAGATTCCTCAAAGTTTGGCCTCGAGAGTCCCATTAGATGAAAAATCTCCTGACCACCCAAGAATCTCATTGAGATGAGCACTAGTTTAATACTCATCTGACGATTTCAATCAGAAAAGTGTTTTGATTAAATAATATCTAAGATTTTAGATATGGTGTTGATTTTAGGTCTTTTAAGGAACCCCAGTCGGATTGAGATCTGACTCTTAAGTCTTTATAAAATGACAAATTTAAATCAGGAAAAGTGTGAAAAATTTCCAAACTATTCTTTTAGTTACTATAGTTGAACAAAAGAAAATAAACAATAGGTCCTATAAAAGTCATCAAATAATTCAGTAGGAGTTGTGATATTCAAGATAGAGTATCACCATCTAAAGAGGAATCAAGAGGATCTTGGATTAGTTTCTAGCTAACTCTAAGTTAGTGATCAAGTCACTTGTTCGTGTATCTCAAGTAGAAGAATTGCATTTGGAGTTCTCGATCTCCGGACAAAAAGAACATATTCAATTTAGTTCGAGGGAACCGAAATAAAGTAAGATTTCAACTTTTATTTGTTCAGGCCATGTTTTGTCTGTGATCCTAAAGTTTCTAATGTTCGAATGTAGACGTCTAATATTTCGCTAGCAGCATTAGGATACGGTAAATCCCACTGGCGGCACAGAGGAGTAACAACTCAAAGGTTTAAGACGATTTCCGAAAGATTTCCGGAAACCACTTTCTGACATCATCCCTTCCAAATTCAGTATCTCTTAGATAATGTAGTCCATATTAACGTCTCATCCAAATGAACCATTTGATGAACAGAAGAACGAGGTTTGCCTCCGAGGAGGCATATGATGAAGTCCATCACAGTTCCAGCCTTACGAATCTGATCCATTCACCCTACCCGACAACCTGAAACGGTTCAGATATTTAGGAATTTTATATTGTGATACAACTTGGGTTGCTTTAGTCCTATAAAGTGACCCCTCTTAGGTTTGTTAATAATCCATTATAAAATCTCTTTGCAACTCTCTTCTCTTGTTTATCTTATTGTTTTTTTTTTTGTGAAATCGACTATGATCTACGTTAATCGTTGCAAGACATTGATACATCATGAAGATGTGATAAGCACGATAACCGCCTAAATTAAGGCAAAAAAACTAAAAGAGTAGAAGATCCGTTACTGTAACCATTAAACAATTAACACATTCAAGAGGAAGTACTTAGAGATGGAGAGACCAATTGACAATGACGAACAAAAGATTTCATTAAGGCGTTAAAAACCTCATGATATTATCTGCTGAAAATTTGTTATGCGTCAGTTTGTTAATTTGTGATATCTAGATTTTTCATACTAATAAACAAACATATAACTTGGTTGTGTTCGTGATACATCAATATGTTTATTGAAGTTACAAATGCACTGATGCAAGCATAATAAAGTTGATCATGTAGTTCCTATTAGGAAGGAAAATCACACCGATCTCACAAGATCGGTGGATTCATTAAAATTGGAAAGAGAATAAACTATTAGGAAGAAAGATCACACCGATCTCACAAGATCGGTGGATTCATTAAAATTGGAAAGAGAACCAACTCTTTCCAATGATGCCCAATATGGTTGAAACTCTTTAGTTAAGTTTTCTTTTTTGTGTTGTACACATATGTAAAGTTTCCTAAGTATTGTATATTATTCCTAAGTATTGTATATTATTTTCAACTATAAATACAGATAAAGGTTCTCGGTTTTCTGCACCAAAACCATTCAGTCATTCTTGTTATGGTATACAGAGCTATTAATACTCAAACGAGTTATTAGTCGATCCTTCCTGGTAATCTCTTGCCGGCATCCCTATTTTTTTTTTCGGTATTCTTTGTTGTCCCGATTCCAAATCGGTTCTCCTCACTGTTGTGGGCATGCCTTATTGGTGTTTACTCTTCTCGGATTTTTTTTATCAACATGAATCCCATCGTACCACATACACCTGGTTCTTTGTCAACTGGTTCCCCGCTCTCGATCCCTCATCTCAGCTCAATGATTTGCTTGAAGCTGACATCAGATAACTACCTCTTATGGAAGCCTCATATTCTCTCACTCTTGGAGAGTCAACATCTTTTACATCATCTTGATGGTTCTATTTCTCCCCCTCCACTTACTGTTCAACAACAAGATGGGTCGGTTGCTATAAATCCAGCATATGAATCTTGGAAAAGTATGGACAAGCTAGTTTATACTATTATTTATAGCTCCTTATCTTCTGAAGCCATGACAGAAATCATGGGTCTCACTCGATCTTCTGATGTCTGGGATCAGTTAACTATGGTCTATGCAAATTCTGGTGTCACACGGGTACTTCAACTAAAGGAAGAAATTAGGTCTCTTTGTCGTGGTAACTCTACCATTTCGGATTATGCTCGAAGATTTCGGGTACTTCTCGAATCTTTGGCAGCGGTAGGTGCACCTATAGGAGATGACGAAAAAGTATTTTGGTTCCTTAAGGGGCTAGGTTCTGACTACAAGTCTTTTGCCTCATCGGTTCTAACTAAACCTCCTTTGCCGACTTTTCGTGATCTTCTTCAGATGGTACTATCACACGATGTTATTATCAAGTCTTTTGATACCACGGTTGTTCCTCATGAGGGAGCTTATTATTCATCTTCGTCTCGACCTCCTCCACGCCGAAGCGATAATCATCAGGATATTGGAAATCGACCAATATGCCAATGGTGTAAGAAGATTGGCCATACAGCTGATCGTTGTTTCAAGTTGACAAAGCAAAATAGAGGTCGTCCTAATGACAATCGCAACTCTAACCGAGGGGCTTCATCAAATCGTACCCGTGCTTCTTCTCCAGCTCATAACCATGATGCTCACACGGTTGTGGACTCTCCTAATGATGATGTTACTGCTGCTCTCACTGCTATGACTATAATAGATCCTCAGGACCCATCTTGGTATGCTGACAGTGGTGCCTCCACTCACATGGCTTCTTCCTCTGGTATGTTTTCAAGTTTAGTTCCTTATCATGGTAATCGTCACGTTATTATAGGTGATGGTTCCTCATTGCCTATTTCTCAAAAAGGTTCCCTTACTCTTCATACTTCTCATGGTCGTCTAACTTTACCGAATGCCATTCTTGTCCCTCAACTCAAAAAGAACTTGTTATCTATTAGTCGTATCACTGATGACTTAGATTGTCTTCTCACCTTTTCTAAACATGGTTTCACCATTTTTCAGGAGAACGGAAGGATTCTAGCAACCGGAAGTAGGCATGGAAATTTATACACTCTCGATCAATCTCAATCAGCCCTTTTCTCCTCTACTACGGTGTCTCTTAAAGCTCCTCCAGATATTTGGCATTATCGTCTTGGTCACGTTTCATCCAAAGTTTTAGATTTACTTAATAAGAATAGTTTAGTTGAATTTTCAACTAGTCAGACGTCATCATCTTGTACCTCTTGTCTCATGAGCAAGAGTCATCGCATTCCTTTCGATTTAAATCATAAACGAGCAGACTCTCCCTTATTTTTAGTTCATATTGATTTATGGGGACCTTCTCCCGTTGTCTCTTCATCTGGTTTTAAGTATTATGTTTTGTTCGTTGATGACTATAGTAGATTTTCGTGGTTATTCCCTCTTCGTATGAAGTCTGATTTTTATTCAGTCTTTCTCACTTTTAAAAACTTAGTAGAAAACTACTTCACAACTAAACTAAAAGTTTTGCAAATGGATGGAGGAGCTGAATTTCAAAGTTCCGAGTTTTTTTTATCTCTTTTGACTCAATGTGGAATTGAAAGACGTATTTCATGTCCTTATACTCCTTCTCAGAATGCCCGCGTCGAGCGTAAGCATCGCCACGTAACTGAGACGGGATTGAGTCTTCTTTTTAATAGTGGTGTCCCTAGTAGTTACTGGGTTGAAGCATTTCAAACTGCCACTTACCTCATCAACCGCATGCCTACTCCGGTGCTTAATTACTCCTCGCCGTACTCCGTACTCTATGGTCAGGTACCCTCTTATTCTATGTTGCGGTCTTTCGGTTGTCTTTGTTTTCCCTATTTACGACCTTATGCTCTCAACAAATTGTCTCCTCGTAGTCTGCCTTGTGTTTTTGTAGGGTACAGTCCTCATTACAAAGGATTCAAGTGTCTTGATCGTACAACCAATCGAATCTATATCTCTCGTCACGTTGTCTTTGATCAATCAATTTTTCCCTTCAAGGTCTCCACTATATCCTCTTCTTCTAAGGATTTGGTAACTTTTCTTGATCCTTCTTCTTGTTCTTCTAGTTCATCTATGTCTTCATCCTCCGTCCTTCCTTCTTCTCCAATACCATCGACTGACTCACACTCATCTCGTGTAAACTGTTTAACTGACTCATTTTATGTCCCAACTTCAGCCTTCCCGCCTAACTCGGACCCTTCGAGATCTTCTCTCTCTCCTGTCTTGATTGCCCCGAATGCACATGTATCTGACTCCTCCTTTGATTCTAACTCTGACGAATCCACTCTTCCTGCTTCATCACCCTCTTCTCCATCATCCCCAGTCAGTATTTCACCTATTGATAGTCCTAGCACTGTTCGGTCCTCGCAGTTTGGCTCAGTTTCATCATCATCAGTGGACTCACCCCCATCTTTTGGTCCTCAAGGTTTTCGTCCCTTGGCAGAGATTATGGCGGCTACGACACCCATCGGGACACCTTCTTCCTCCTTGCCAAGGTATCCGCTTCCCCCTCGAGACCCTAATATTTTTGGATTATCTGCCTCAACTTTTTTTGCAGCTCTCTCTGTTATTAAGGAACCTCGTAGTTACAAGACTGCTTCTGTATCTCCTCATTGGCGTAATGCTATGAATGAGGAAATGGCTGCCTTGCATAAACAAAATACATGGTCTCTTGTCCCACGACATCCTTCCATGAATGTCGTTGGCTCCAAATGGGTTTTTCGTACTAAGTTGAAACCAGATGGCTCCGTCGATCGTTATAAGGCTAGATTGGTTGCTCAAGGCTTCAATCAACAACCTGGTGGATTTTGATGAGACTTTTAGTCCCGTTGTGAAGCCTACTACAATTCGGATTTTATTGTCTATGGCAGTGGCAGGTAATTGGGATATGTTACAGTTAGATGTCAAAAATGCCTTCTTGAATGGAGATCTTCGGGAGGAGGTTTTTATGGCTCAACCACCAGGTTTTGAACATCCTTCTAAATCAGATTATGTGTGTCGCCAGAATAAGGCGCTTTATGGCCTCAAACAAGCTCCCCGTGCATGGTATGAGCGATTTAGCACCTTTCTTCTTACTCTTGGCTTTGTGGTAAGCAAATCAGACAGTTCTCTCTTTATTCTTTCAACATCTTCTGGTAATATTTTTCTTCTATTATATGTGGATGATATTATCCTAACTGGTGCAAATTCAAAAGTCATTACTGCTATTGTTGATAAGTTAAGTATGGAGTTTGAGATGAAGAATTTAGGGGGTCTTCATTACTTTCTTGGGATTGAGGCCACACCTACTACTAAGGGTCTTATACTCACTCAGTCCAAGTATGCCTCTGATATATTGTCTAATCTTAATTTGGAAGGGGTTAAGCCTTCATCGACTCCTATGGTCGCCGGTCATCATCTCTCAAGTGAGGGAGTTTTGTTACCTGATCCTACTCTCTATCGCAAGATCGTTGGCTCTCTTCAGTACCTCACTCTGACTAGACCAGATTTGGCTTACTCTGTCAATGTTGCATGTCAGTTTATGCATGCTCCAACTGTTGATCACTTTCAGGCTGTCAAACGCATTCTGCGATATGTCAAAGGCACACTTCATCTTGGCTTACATATTAATCGAGACTCTGCCTGTGATACGTTATTTGCTTATGCTGATTCTGATTGGGCTGGTTGCCCTGACACTCGTCGTTCCACCACAGGTTTCTCTATTTTTCTAGGTTCAAATTTAATTACATGGAGTGCCAGAAAGCAACCAACAGTGTCTCGATCCAGTTCTGAGGCAGAGTACCGCGCCTTAGCTACTGTTGCTGCTGATCTCACATGGATTAGTTTTATTCTTCAAGAACTTGGAGTTAATTTGTCTCAACCAGCCTTAATTTATTGTGATAATAAGAGTGCAATTTCAATGACTTCAAATCCAGTGTTTCATGGGCGCACAAAGCACATTGAGTTAGACTATCATTTTGTGCGTGAGAAGGTGGCTGCTGGCTCCCTACATGTCAAGTTCATTCCATCTCACTCTCAACTTGCCGATATTCTCACTAAAAGTTTGTCCCGGCTGCGATTTCTTGAATTGTGTCCCAAATTGAACCTTCGACTTCACCCGACGTTCAATTTGCGGGAGGGTATTAGGAAGGAAAATCACACCGATCTCACAAGATCGGTGGATTCATTAAAATTGGAAAGAGAATGAACTATTAGGAAGAAAGATCACACCGATCTCACAAGATCGGTGGATTCATTAAAATTGGAAAGAGAACCAACTCTTTCCAATGATGCCCAATATGGTTGAAACTCTTTAGTTAAGTTTTCTTTTTTGTGTTGTACACATATGTAAAGTTTCCTAAGTATTGTATATTATTCCTAAGTATTGTATATTATTTTCAACTATAAATACAGATAAAGGTTCTCGGTTTTCTGCACCGAAACCATTCAGTCATTCTTGTTAGTTCTATAACTTAAAAGTGATACATATAGAACTGCATGTGAATGTGTATCAAATTCGACAGGAATGTCTCATCCACAGTTGAGAGAATTTTGGTTATTAAGGCTAGACTCGTCCGCAAGTCCACAAGAAAAGAAAGCATCATCATATATAATCAAAAAATTACTTCACGATTTAGCAACCTTCTTGGATACTGCCATGCAAACTACACTATTTTGTGCGGAACAATAAAAAATGTGGAGTAAAAAATCGTCTTTGACATACAAAGAACAAAAGAATCTTAATATATACTTCCTCCAGCACCCATAAGAAAACAAAATATAAAAATACATATACTACGAAAGACGTTCTTTTAGTTATAAAATGTCAAAATAAGAAAAATGTAATTCATATGGTCAACATGAGGACATGAGTGCACTAATTTTGTGAGACGTACTTTAACTAACCAAATTGAGAAAAAGTAAATGAAATTGTTATTATAATATAAAGAGTATTACGTTAACCTTGTTGGTTTCGGTGTACCGATTCAACGAGTTGACTCAGCGAGTCTATAACCGAATCACTGGTGAAACTGGTTACTACTTTGATTTTATTTGTAAATTAATCAAAAACACTTTCTTTCCAAATTAATGGAGAAAAACTAAGGAATAAAACAACTCAATATCTTTCGTATTTCTAACCGATAATGTCTGTTATCCAGAACAGATGATTCGTAGTCGAATCTCACTATCGATTTAAGATCGGAAAGAGGAATTGTATCCTTCTGTGTTTACTGATTTATTACTTAAAAAATCAACACACTTCTGATTTGGAAAATCAGAATGTCTTTGATTAAGAAATCAGGTAGACTAAAAAGAAAAAAGAAAAATCGGAGGATAAGAAGAAGAAGAATTTTTTTTTTTTAATCGAGGCGAGGTATTCCTCTTTCCTTAAGACAATTGACGCCCTGTATAGTACCAAATAGTTACCGGCGTTTGTCTCCCAGGATACAACGATTAACCTTTCGATTCAATGGTACTTCGAATCAGAAAGCAGTCGAACTTGAAAGTATACTAACCTCTGACTTATGCAAATAGACCAAACTTCTTGCTTATGAAACTACTTGAAAACTCTACAAATTCTTTCTCTTAGATACTCTAATATGATCTTCTAACAATGCTTGACACTCTGGAAAAAACGGATTAGAATTTGGAGTTGATTTGGGTCCTATAAATAGGTTTCGAATAGATGCATTCATAAGGGACACTTCTGTTGGGTTTTAGGGACGCATCTGTTGGAAAGTAAAGTGACGGGTCACTTCTTTAACAACAGACGTGTCGGCTGGGATTTGGGCCATCTGATCTGGACGTGTCCTCTTTGCGTAAATAGCCCCCAAACCAACTTTTCCTTATTGCGATTTAGTCCTTAAATCAACCAAAAATCGATCAAACTTTAAACTTGAATATCTCATTCATCCGGAATCGGATTTGAGTGATTCTTGAGTCTAAACTTAAGAGCTCGACGAGACGAACGCAATGGCGTGCTTCGTTTCTGAGTTTGACGACTTTAACCGATCCAAAATCTGATCCGATTCCAACAATCCCCCACATGAATGAATATTCGAGATTTCCTATCATGCAGACTTACTAGACTGACACACTGACACTCACAGAGGTTAGAGGCGGAATTTCGCTGTATCGGGATAGATAGCTTGCGGCTTTGAATCTTCCGTAGTGAGTAGCCATCGGGTTAACAAAGACCTTAGTGAACTATGTCTTGAACTGGGTCCCATGAGTTGTAAACCAACGAGTAACTATCACACAGCTAGTTCCTTACTTTCAAAAGTTCTCGATTGTGTTCATTTCGGCCCTGAACAACCTGGTTTTCATGTGTGCTCTAGAGAAGTCGGCCATTACGACCTTCTCATAGAACCGGCATCATTTCGCACACATATAGGTTATCCGTAATAAGGTATTCTGCTATACCTCACGTTAGACTCAAGTTCTAAGTTTTCGGATTCATTAAAAGCTTAATGCTTAACCTCTCATTGCAGACAACACTGATGTCATCCTAGGAATGGGTAAGAGATAAATCTCTTTCAGTGTTCCGTTCGAGTCAGTATATAACTTCAGTTTTCCCGCTGAACCTACATCTTGGGATCTCCAGTCACATAGGTTGGGTTTCCGTTATGACTTTACTCATTTACTTTAGGCAAAAGTCCCATTCCCCTTGATGAAACAATTACTAACTCTCTAGGTAACCCTTTTGTAAATGGATCCGCTAGGTTATCCTTAGATTTGACATAATCTACTGTTATGACTCCTTCTGAGAGTAATTGCTTTACGGTGTTATGTCGTCGACGAATATGTCGTGACTACCGTTATACATTTTACTATGTGCTCTTGCAATAGCTGCCCGATTATCGCAGTGTATTTTTATTGCAGGCACCAGCTTAGTCCATATAGGAATGTCCTCCAGGAAGTGTCGCAGCCACTCTGCCTCTTCTCCTGCTTTATCCAGAGCAATGAATTCGGAATCCATTGTCGATCGAGCTATGCATGTTTGCTTTGAGGATTTCCATGATATGGCCGCTCCTCCCAATGTGAATATGTATCCACTGGTTGACTTGGTATCATCAGTATCTGAGATCCAGTTGGCATCCGCATATCCCTCTAATACTTCTGGATATTTGGTATATAATAGCCCATACTCTTTTGTCTGTCTCAAATATCTGAGTACCCTTACTATAGCCGTCCAATGTTCTTTACTTGGATTGCTAGTAAACCTACTCAATTTGCTAACAGAATAAGCTATGTCTGGACGTGTACAATTCATCAAGTACATCAGACTTCCGATAATCTGTGAGTACCTTAACTGGTTTACTCCTTGACCACGATTTTTCATCAAATGGACGGTCGGATCTATCGGCGTCCGAGCTAAACTCATATCATTCTTGCTGAATTTTTCTAGAATTTTCTCAACGTAGTGAGTCTGAGATAATTTTATCCCAGAAGAGCTTCTAGAGATTTTTATTCCAAGAATGACTTCAGCCCTACCTAAGTCTTTCATGTCGAAATTATTCGACAACATTTGCTTAGTTGTTTTTATGACATCTATATTATCTCCCATAATAAGCATGTCATCTACGTACAGACATAGGATTACACATCCTTTAGCAGTGACCTTAGTGTAGACGCACTTATCACACTAATTTATTTTGAACTCATTTGATAACATTGTTTGATCAAATTTCAAGTGCCACTGCTTAGGAGCCTGCTTTAAACCATAAAGCGACTTTACTAACTTACACACTTTCTTCTCTTGGCCGGGTACCACAAACCCTTCTGGTTGAGTCATATAGATCTCTTCTTCCAGTTGTCCATTTAAGAAAGCTGTCTTTACATCCATCTGATGTATTTCTAGATTGTGGATAGATGCTATCGCAATTAGCAATCTTATTGATGTGATTCGAGTAACTGGAGAGTAAGTGTCGAAATAATCTAGACCTTCTCTCTGTCTGAATCCTTGAGCCACAAGTCTGGCTTTATACTTGTCGATTGATCCATCCGTCTTTAATTTCCTTTTGAAGATCCATTTGCAACCTAAAGGTTTGCAACCTATCGGGAGATCTACTAACTCCCATGTATGGTTATTCATATATAATGGACTCAATCTCACTGTTCACTGCCTCTTTCCAAAAAGGAGCTTCTGGAGTTGACATAGCTTCTTTATATGTTAGAGGCTCACTTTCTAACATGTAGGTTAGAAAATCAGAACCAAAGGTTTTTTCTACCCTTGCCCTTTTACTCTTTCGAGGCTCTTCCGACTTGTCCTCTACTAGATTTTTATCTCTTTCAGAGATTTCTGTATTTTCTTCGTTTCTGACTCTTTTCAGAGATTTTTCCTCTGATATAGATTTACATGGAAATATATTTTCAAAGAATTCGGCGTCCCGTGATTCTAAGATTGTATTCACATGTATATCTTCTATATCAAACTTGTGAACCAAGAATCTGTATACACTACTGTTTTCTGCATATCCAACGAAAATACAGTCTATTGTCCTTGGTCCTATTTTGACCCGTTTAGGTAAAGGCACCAGGACTTTGGCTAGACACCCCCACACTTTAATGAATTTAAAGGATGGTTTTCTGCCGTTCCACAACTCATAAGGTATCTTACCTGTTTTCTTGTGAGGTAACTTATTTAATAAGTAGTTGGCCGATAATATTGCCTCCCCCCACAAGTTCTGAGGTAATCCAGAACTGAGTAATAATGCATTCATCATCTCTTTCAGAGTTCGATTCTTTCGCTCTGCTACACCATTTTGTTGAGGTGTATAAGGAGCAGTAGTCTGATGAATGATGCCACTTTCGGCACAAATTTCAGCGAAAGGGGATTCATACTCTCCGCCTCTATCGCTTCTCAAAATCTTAATTTTTCGATTAAGTTGATTTTCAACTTCATTCTTATAGATTTTGAATTTCTCTACTGCTTCATCTTTACTTCTTAGCAAGTAAACGTGACAATATCTTGTACTATCGTCTATGAAGGTGATAAAATACTTTTTACCTCCTCTAGTCTGAACCATTTGTAAATCACATATGTCACTGTGAATTAACTCTAATGGTTCTGTATTTCTTTCCACAGAATGAAAAGGAGTCTTTGTCAATTTAGACTCTACACACGTTTGACATTTTTCCGAAGAATTAATATCAAACTTTGGGATTAAGTCCATGTGCATTAACTTTCTCAAAGAGTTATAATGAACATGACCTAGTCTCTCATGCCAAATATTACAAGAATCAACAACATAAGCTAATGCTTTTTCTTTATTAATAATATTTGGAGTTACAGTTGCAACATTCAATTTAAAGAGCCCCCCACATAAGTACCCTTTTCCCACATACATTCCGTTTTTGGATAAAACAAAATTATCGGAAACAAATACAAGTTTGAATCCGTTCTTGCTAAGGAGCGATCCAGACACAAGATTCTTTCGAATGTCTGGTGCATGCAGGACGTCATTTAGGGTTACTTCTTTTCATGAAGTGAACTTCAGGATTACTTTCCCTTTACCCTGAACTTGACTTGTTGCGGCGTTTCCCATAAACAGTGTCTCGCCTTCTTCAAGTTTGGTATAAGTGGAGAACATGGCTCAATCTGCACAAACGTGCCTCGTGGCTCCAGTGTCGATCCACCATTCTTTCGGATTTCCAACTAGGTTAACTTCAGAAATAACCGCACAGAGGTTCATATTCTTAAAGTCTTTCCAACCCGGATGCAATTTTTCAATCATTGCTCGGACTTGAAAGGCTTCATTTGTTACCAATGATTCGGCCTTTAATTCCTGAAGAATTATTTGGAATTCTTGAACTTGGGTTATGACTGGTTTAGAGTCAACCATTTTAAAGTCCAGAAACCTTCCAACGATAAATTTCTTCACTCCTGCAGTTTCGGCTTTATATTTATTGTGTAGTGTGTTCCACAATTCTTTTGCACTATCAATAACACAATACACATTATAAAGCCCATCATCCAACGAATTCAGAATGTAATTCTTACATAAAAAATTACTATGCTTCCAGGCCTCTACGGCCGAAGTATGTTGGATATCTCCGTCTTCTCGAAGGACTGGTTGGTCTTCAGTCAGATATTTTACTAACCCTAAAGTGGTTAGATAAAACATAATCTTCTGTGCCCATCGCTTAAAATCGATGCCCTTAAACTTCTCCGGTTTTTCGGCATGGACAGGACCAACACTTTTCGTTATGGCTTCACCAGTTGTTGCCATCTCTATTTCTGTCTTACACAGAAAATTAGTTCAGTATACCGAAGTAATTCAATTGTCTTAAGATTGTTGGTTTCGGTGTACCGATGCAACGAGTTGACTCAGCGAGTCTATAACCGAATCACTGGTGAAACTGGTTACTACTTTGATTTTATTTGTAAATTAATCAAGAACACTTTCTTTCCAAATTAATGGAGAAAAAGTAAGGAATAAAACAACTCAATATCTTTCGTATTTCTAACCGATAATGTCTGTTATCCAGAACAGATGATTCGTAGTCGAATCTCACTATCGATTTAAGATCAGAAAGAGGAATTGTATCCTTCTGTGTTTACTGATTTATTACTTAAAAAACCAACACACTTCTGATTTGGAAAATCAGAATGTCTTTGATTAAGAAATCAGATAGACTAAAAAGAAAAAAGAAAAATCGGAGGATAAGAAGAAGAAGAATTTTTTTTTTTTTAATCGAGGCGAGGTATTCCTCTTTCCTTAAGACAATTGACGCCCTGTATAGTACCAAACCGTTACCGGTGTTTGTCTCCCAGGATACAACGATTAACCTTTCGATTCAATGGTACTTCGAATCAGAAAGCAGTCGAACTTGAAAGTATACTAACCTCTGACTTATGTAAATGGACCAAACTTCTTGCTTATGAAACTCCTTGAAAACTCTACAAAATCTTTCTCTTAGATACTCTAATATGATCTTCTAACAATGCTTGACACTCTGGAAAAAACGGATTGAAATTTGGAGTCTATTTGGGTCCTATAAATAGGTTTCGAATAGATGCATTCATAAGGGACACTTCTGTTGGGTTTTAGGGACGCATCTGTTGGAAAGTAAAGTGATGGGTCACTTCTTTAGCAACAGACGTGTCGGCTGGGATTTGGGCCATCTGATCTGGACGTGTCCTCTTTGCGTAAATAGCCCCCAAACCAACTTTTCCTTATTGCGATTTAGTCCCTAAATCAACCAAAAATCGATCAAACTTTAAACTTGAATATCTCATTCGTCCGGAATCGGATTTCAGTGATTCTTGAGTCTAAACTTAAGAGCTCGACGAGACGAACGCAATGGCGTGCTTCGTTTCTGAGTTTGACGACTTTAACCGATCCAAAATCTGATCCGATTCCAACAAACCTATTCTTTGAACTTGGACATAGAGAAGAAGTTTTTTTATGGATATTATCACAGTGGGCTGCACTTTGATAATGACACGACGTAAGCCTATTAACTTGTAAGCATCGCAAGAATCGTGATGTAGTATGAAATCGGGGTGACATAGCTATGACACAATGATAATGACATGTAATATAATAGTTAGTATTATTATGACAGTGGGCTGCACTTTATGCATCTAAAATTGGAGGTATGAGTACCACCAACGTACTTTAAATGTTCTTCAATGTGGTTAACATATTCCACAACTCATTTAACTAAAATTAGGAATTAATGACATTGTAACCTTTATATGTTGTTTGATGTCTGAGTAATATACATAAGAGAATGAACTAAGTGAAGGTCCCACATTCATCAAGGAGACACAAGAAGATGCAGCAGAGAGATATAATTATGGGTAACAAAATCCGTAGAGTATAAAAATACCTTCATTTTACTCTAAATTTGTAAGATGACTTTTCAACATACACATTAATTTCAATCAATCTAACAATCCTGCAATTAAAATGTGTTGCTAAAATCTCCTAAAGCTAGATTTGTTAGGAAAATACATCATTACCCAAACAAATGAAAGAGTTATCACCTGGCTAACATTCTAGAGTTTAAACCTGAAAAACAAATTCAAAAAATACATAAAGAAATATCTCTTCTGCCTTTTCTCAAAAAATTATGTGCAAGAACTACACAAATAAACAAAATACTGAAATGGGATGAAAGGAGAACCAAATGATACTGGTATCTGAAAGAAGAGATGTTACATGTACAATAATATGAGTTTCTCATCATTACATTCATATCATGTAGTGGTAAAACAAAATGATTGAAGAGAAATTCTATTCTTTCCTCCATTTGCTCCCTCCCTAACCCTCCATCATGGCAACATGTCACTTGAGCATATTCTATCTTCATTTGTTCCACGCTTAAGTGGGACTTTGCCACATCAGCCAGAGGGTTGGGGGAAGGAGCAAATGGAGGGAGGAATAAAATTTTTGATGAAGGAATGGACAGATTGACATAAATAAGGAAACCCAAGTTAATAAGAAGATCTGAAATCATGATCAGATAATGAGAAACAAATAAAAGCCTTATCACGAAGTATTTCGAAAATCAAACCAATAGAAAATTTCAAAAGGATATGTGGTTGTTGACTGGAGTCATAAAATCTCATTTTAGTTAATAACAGTTCAAATAAGAAGATCACAAACCACAAATGAGAAATTATTCGAAAGCC
>BEHA01014877.1:560672-571965 GCA_002897215.1 Eschscholzia californica subsp. californica
CCCCAACCGCCAATCTAACCACTCAGCTGAAGGCTTCTTTGTGTTAATTTCTTATATCCGAGAGTATATATTTAGACATACCTATGTTTACATTAAAATGAAAAATTACTACTACTATATAATTTTTTCGGGTGGATCCCGGGGGTGCGCCCGCACCCCCTCGCACCCCCATGGATCCGCCCCTGTCCTCAGCCTCCCTCTTTTCCTTCAATATACTCACTCGGTTCGGCTCAATAAAGAACTTCTCTTAGTCTCGGCCAAAAAAAATACTGCCTCCTGTTACTCCTTCTGTAAACTGTTGCCCTCCTAAACTCCACCGAAAATGTGCCCCCCTTTTCATTGTCAATTGTCATGTTTATAGTCTTCACGTAAAACCCTAAATAACCAAAGTTCCACCAAGTTCCGTTTTTGACCCTTCCCTTAGTATTTATCCCATTGGGTAACTTGATAGTTATCTAATAACTAAATGGTAAGGCAGAAAGAGTTTTTTGAGGAGAGAGAGTGAGTCGCCTGACGTCAGCAGGGCGATTGTCTTCTCCCTCCTTTTTACTCAGAAACCCTAATGTTGTTCCATACCCTCTACACACAGTCCTAAAAATAGTCTTAATTCACACATGCAAAGCAAAGATCATGCATTAAACAGCCAAAGAAACATTTTTCAAGGATCAATAGATCACATAGGATAATAAAACAAAGAAAGAGAAGGAATAAAGACAAAATCCAAGCTTTCATTCTTCTCGAAAAGGCAAGCAGACTAAGAGGAAGGATCTGGGGGAAGAGGAAGAAGGAAGAGATATCGCCAAAACAGAGAAGGTAACCCTAACCCTTGCATCATTATTACACCTGTTTTAATCTTATAGCTTAACTAACATGTGGCAGAACTAATCCATTAACCGAGACAGACTACTCATTATACCTTCACGCATGCGCCGGATTCTCTGGGATATTCGACGTTCGGCCTTCCTCCATAAACGTCTGCATTAGGGTTATTACAGGTGGTTTAATCTGTGGCTTTTTCTTCGAGATTTCTCGAAAACCCTTGGGTTTTAGATCACATGTGGAGTGTATTAGCCTAGAATTATTATGGCTTTGGCAATAGGTAGGTCTCTTGTTCTCTTTACGTTTTCTTCTCTCATATTTCGAGTATTAAAGGGATTCAGTTTTAGGGTTTTAGCAGAGACTTTCTCTATCCTTTTCCTTCATCTTCAACCCATGTCGACTAACCCTAAGGATAAAATTGCAGAGCTATCTCAACTAATGTCTATCCAACTTAGCATGTCCGATTATGGGAAGCTCACAATTAATTATCCCAAGCCCTCTGAGAACAATGAGCTACCAGTAATTTCTTCAGGGTTCCTAGCTCATCTTTGTTGTCAATATGATTACGGAATAGGGTTTATGCGTAAACATCTCTCTGCTCAATCTAGGTTTTTTAGGGAGAGTCGTATATCACCATCGGCTACTGGTCCTAATCACTTTATGATTAAACCTAGGAACCTTATTGCTATGAATGAGATTAACCAAGGTCGACCTTGGATCATCAGGGGTTATCTAGTAGTCATGCAGGAGGTTCACTTTCCTTTCCATGGGGAAGTTCCTACGCTCATGCAGGAGCCAATGTGGTGCAGCTTCTATGGTTTACCCTCATCAATACAGAACCGTCATAACCTGGAAATTATCTTTTCTTGTATGGGGTATATTCTTCAGATTCAACCCAAAAACTTCAGTATGGTGACGAACTCAAACATCAGAATTCAATTCATGTATGATGTTCGTACCCCTTTGATAGCCACTCTACATTCTATCTTTACAGATGGTGAGAAACCTGTAAATTTCAGCTATTTTAAAATCCCAAAAGTTATCTGTCACAAATGTAGAGTTGTAGAACACCCCATCACTCCCTGCATTAAACCCCAAACTCATTTATATAGTGTTCTTATGGATGTAAACTTTGTGGCTCATGGTCCTGCTGATAATTGGGCTCTTACTGTGGTCCCTCCTTCAAATGCTCAGTCCCATCCTATCCCCCCTCATGAATTGTTTCAACAGAAAGAGAAGAGAAAGGACTTGGAGAAGTTAGTTGAGGTCAAGATAGAAGAAGATTTTCGTCAACAACTTATGAGCAAGAGGTCGAAGGATCACAGGATGGGTCAGAACTCTCCTTTTTCGGGTAGTCATCAAAGTTGGTGCTCTGGTAATTCTTCTAGGTCTTCTTCTATTACAGGTTATGGTCCCTCTAGTTGGTACACTCCACCCCCAGAATCTATAGATAGCATGGAGGAACGTCGAAGGCACTTATTTGCTGATTCTCTTTTAGAATCTCCTGGCCTACCATCAGATGATAGAGATGAAGGAGTCAATGAGTAGTCTGCTCTCGGTTGGAACAAGTTTTTGTTAAGCTTTTCTGTTATTTTGGTTTATGTTTAGTCTCTTTGTTTCGGTTTAATCTTTTTGTTGGATTACTACTAGCTGGTTAGTAGTAATCTTAGGTGATGAGTGGCAGACCTCCATTAAGATAAGTATTTGGAGGTCTCCCATGGTAGATGATTGAACTTCATTTTGTCTATGTTTAAAAGTATGAAGTATGTTTAAGGACTTTCTGTTCTTTCTTTGGTTCTAGAGTTCTTGAATCTATCATCTACAATTAGTGTTTTTTATTGTTAATTTACTTCTCAACTACTAATTTGATTCTCTTGGGTTTATATTAGTAGTACTTTTATATTTCTATACTTATAGTGTTTTTCCTGGATTCTCTAGGTAGCATAGATTTAGCAGTCTATAGTGTTGGATTGAGTTTACTGTTCCATCAATCTCCTTTAATTAGACTTCATTCTGTGTGTTGAGAGTAAATAAGAAGTAAGAGGGTGCCTTTAGATTTCGATATCTTTCTTTGGTAGTGGTTCTGGCCTTACAGGTTGAACGGGATTCAGGATAGGTGGGTAGCTCTAATAGGTTTATCTCCTCTCTAACCATCAGTCAGAAGGTGTCTATAGAATCTTGGGATGGCCTTCAGAAGCGAACCATAATACTAGTTGAGGCCCACAGCATAAATTTTAACACCTCCATCTTAGGAGCAGTTAGAGAGGGTAAAGCCTTTATAGGACTGATTTGGTCTTCTCGGTCAGACCTATCTTTTCGTGAGTGCCCATAGTTTTTTAGAGATCAGCTATCATTACTCAGTATTCAGGTGCCCTTATATTTCTTTTCGTTCGTTAATGATGTCTAAAGTCAACCATGTTCCCTCCATCCTTAGTTGGAATGTGAGGGGAATTTCATCTTTTAGCACTCGTAAACACTTAATGTATCTCACTAATAAACATAACCCGGACATAATATTTCTAGCTGAGACTAAAACTAAATCGATAAATATCAAGAAATATATAAAGATTACTAAACATTACAATAATCACTTTGTGGAACCAAACAATGAAGAGGGCGGCTTAGTTATGTATTGGAAACACAATATTAACCTTAATATGACTTATTCAGATAATAATATGATCCATGTGGACATCTTTAATACTAACAACAACTCACATAATATTCTTACTGGTTTCTACGGTTGCCCTCATCATAATAACAAACTCAAACCTTGGAAAACTCTAGAAGCTCTCAATATAGATAGCGAGTCTCCGTGGATAGTCATAGGAGACCTCAATACTATTCTAGACAATCTTGACAAAGAAGGAGGATTGATGGAGACCATCAAGATGGGCCTCACGGCCGAACTAGTTAGAGGGCCTCATGGCCGAGTCCATTAGGGTTAGAGTTTAGGAGTTTCCATGTTTTAGTATTTCCTACTTAGTCTAGGTTTAGAAGTTTTTATATTTGAGTATCTTGGATATTTAGGAATCCTAATTTGAGTCTATCTAGAAGTTTCTAAGTTCCTATAAAAGGAAGTCAGGTCTGTCCTTGTTATTCAGATCAGAGAATATTATCAACCAAGTTTATTATTAATCAAGTTTATTGTTTATCGTTATTTTATCAGTTTTATTTCGTTAGTTTAGTTTATTAACAATGGTGGATTCCATTACTTTTACGCTTCCGCAACAATCTACATCAGCTGGTATTCAGAGCTCTAAGAATCTGGAAAAAGATAATTTGTTTTTAAATACTTCTCATCTTGAATGTTGGAATAATCTTCCGCGTTTAGGTTGGGATCCTTTAAGAGATGCACAACAACTCTATGTTGATCGAAAATATCAAAACAAAATTAATGTCGATTCCAAAATTCCTATGTTTGATTATCAATATCATATAGATTTTTGGATTCAACAGAGGGAAGATTGGTTTGTAAAACAAGAAGTCCATGACGAAGATAAGGTTTTTGTCATCGAACAACACTTGTCTAAAAGAGTCTATGAAAAATTCAACGAGATGCAATGGAGACTCATTGATCAAGGAAAAAATTTCGTCGACGATTGGACTACATTGAAAAGCATCTTTAGGTATGTTTTTCTTCCTTTAGATGAATATTTTTCATATGTGGAGACAAAGATTGAATCCAGTAGACAGTTCTCGAATGTTACTTCGGTCACCGTGTTCGATGGTATTGAAGAAGTTCTTGACAAAAAAAATAAAATTTTCTCAATGACGGAGGAACAAGAAGAACAAAGTGAATTATCCTCTTTTAGGTTGAAAAAGTCAGTTCATTCTAGTTTAGATTTGATTAAGCCATATTCGAGTTTGGTTTATAAGCAACACGAAGATGAACGTGGGAAGATCGTTCAAGTGAAGAAATTCAAGGTTGATTTTTCTATAAAATATTATGTCGTATTTGTGGTCTTCTTCATCAAATTAAAAGATGACGGGAGATGTTGCAATTTGTTGGAAGTTTCTTTCCTACATTTATTTTTGCAAGATTCTTTGCACTATGAGATTGAAGCTAATGATTTCGTCCAAGTGGGTGTTCTTCGACCCCAATGCACCGTTCGCTCGAAGTGGGAATTAAGGATTGCATTGTTGAGTCTCACTTGAGGGCAAGTTCGTTCTCGGTCGGGGAGTATGATGGAGACCATCAAGATGGGCCTCACGGTTGAACTAGTTAGAGGGCCTCATGGCCGAGTCCATTAGGGTTAGAGTTTAGGAGTTTCCATGTTTTAGTATTTCCTACTAAGTCTAGGTTTAGAAGTTTTTATATTTGAGTATCTTGGATATTTAGGAATCCTAATTTGAGTCTATCTAGAAGTTTCTAAGTTCCTATAAAAGGAAGTCAGGTCTGTCCTTGTTATTCAGATCAGAGAATATTATCAACCAAGTTTATTATTAATCAAGTTTATTGTTTATCGTTATTTTATCAGTTTTATTTCGTTAGTTTAGTTTATTAACAATGGTGGATTCCATTACTTTTACACTTCCGCAACAATCTACATCAAGGATCTTTAGCTACTAACTCTCACATTCCCAAAGTTCTGTCCTACATCAAGAAGATGAAATTATTAGATATGGGATTTAGAGGATATCCGTTTACCTGGAATAATATGCAATTTGGGAAAAAATTTATCCAAGAGAGGCTGGATAGAGCTCTGGCTAACCTCCCCTGACTTCAAAATAATCAACAATTTAGTATCAGTCATTTGGAGTCAGTGGGTTCAGATCATCTCCCTATTTTACTGTCTGATACAGAAGAATGTTACAATAAACCTAAACTTTTTAAATTCCTCCGCACTTCGATGGCACATCCCGACTGTCATGGGTTTATTGCGAATAAGTGGACTAATAACATTAATATCCAAGTAAACCTCAAAAATCTTAGTAGACATCTCACTAAATGGAATAAAAGAGTTTTTGGTAATATAGAGAACATATTAAAAATATCATCACAAAATTAAATACCACCACTAACAAAGAAGATTTTAATAAATTAAGTTACCAACTAGAAGAATGGTATAAACATCAAGAAATTTTATGGAAAGAAAAATTCAGAAACAATTTTCTTTCGGTAGGAGACAAAAACACCAAGTACTTTCATTCTCAGGCTATACAACATAATAGAAGTAATAAAATTAAAGCGATTAAAAACAACAAGGGAGATTGGCTTGAAGACTTGGATAGCATTTAATCTATTTTCACTAATCACCTGTCTACCATTAGTACTTATACCAATAACAATCCTAATCCTGACATTCTTAATCTCTTTCATCACACCATTACTCCGACACGAAATAAGAGTTAGTCAATATTCCCGATCAAGAAGAAATTAATAGAGCCATTAACTGTCTTAAAAGAGATGCGGCCCCTGGACCTGATGGTTATCCCCCCTTTTTCTTTC
The DNA here is from genome assembly GCA_002897215.1 of Eschscholzia californica subsp. californica. Classification (NCBI taxonomy): domain Eukaryota; kingdom Viridiplantae; phylum Streptophyta; class Magnoliopsida; order Ranunculales; family Papaveraceae; genus Eschscholzia; species Eschscholzia californica. The sequence continues at coordinate 566,944 of BEHA01014877.1, forward strand.
AATCGAACTGGGATACAGTTAGCCCCAATATCTACAGCTTAGTTCAAGATTTCTTCATCTCAGCCGAGCTTCCTCGTGAGACTAACCACACCCATATCTGTCTGATTCCCAAAACCACATCTCCTCAAACTCCAGCGGACTATAGACCTATCAGCCTTCTCAATACCACGTAAAAGATTATTACAAAAATATTGGCAGATAGACTAAAGTACTCCTAACAAAATATTATATCTCCATTCCAAGCAGCTTATATCCCGGGTAGACAAATTATTGATAATGTAATCATAGGTCAGGAAATTATACACTCGCTCAAAACCAAGAAAGGATCAACCGGATACTTTGGGCTTAAATTGGATATGTCCAAAGCTTTTGATAAGATCGAATGGAATTTCCTAACGGATATCATGACCAAATTAGGATACTCAGAGCAATGGATCAATATGATAACTCAATGTATTTCCACAACTTCCATGGCGGTTCTAATTAATGGTCGACCGGGTCCCATCTTCTACCCCTCTAGAGGTATCAGGCAAGGAGACCCGCTTTCACCTTTCCTCTTCACGATTGCCATGGAAGGCCTCAGTCGGCTTATTAATGCACAACATGATGGGAATAAGTTCCAGGGTGTCCCCACTAATAATCTAAACCTGAATATTTCCCATCTACTTTTTGCGGACGACTGTATCATCTTTGGTCGGAATTCCATAGACAACATTCATACCCTCAAAAATATCCTTAAAATCTTTTGTGACGCTTCAGGACAAATGATTAACTATAGTAAATCCAACATTTTCTACTCCAAAAATTCCCATCCTAAGTTTAAAAGATTAATCATGCGAACGCTTAAAGTTAAATATGCTTCTACTTCGGAGAAATATCTGGGAGCCCAATTATTTATTGGAGCGCAGAAGAAGAAGGTATTCAATGATATTCTTCTAAAGATTAAGAACAAATTGGAGAAATGGAATCACAGTTTCCTTTCTCAGGCTGGGCGCACTATTGTCATCTCGACAATAGCGGCGGCCGTACCCTGATACCAAATGCAATGCTTTGCCCTCCCCAAAGGCATATGCAAAAGCATTTCGACTATGCAAAAGTCGTTCTGGTGGGGTAAGTCTAATGGAATTTGTACCAAAAGCTGGTCCACGATTTGCCTTCCTAAAAAGTTAGGAGGTCTTGAAATTCACTCCCCGGAGCTGGACAACCAAGCGATGCTGAGTAAGCTAGTTTGGAGGATTAAATCGGAACCCAAATCAATTTGGGTTCAATTCCTTAAAGCTAAGTACTTTAATAATATGGACAATCCGGGTATAGCTAAGTCACACCACTCTTGGCATTGGAAAAATATTAGCAAACAACTTAATAACATTGAAAAGTTTACCACTTGGAAGTTCACAACGGGGAAAATATTGAAATTTGGAAGGATGACTGGATTCCCACACTCTCCCACCCTCCTAGTAATAATACTAACTCTCATTTGTCTAAGGTTTCGCAGTTGATAGATCAGGATAAATGGAATGATAAACTGCTCAACAATACTTTCGATAGCAATATAAGAAATTTAATTTTGTCGATTCCTATAGCAGGTAATGACGAAGATCAAAGAAAATGGACCCTTACTAAATCCGGTCAATTCTCGGTCAAATCTTTATATCAAAATCTATGCATCAGTATGAATTCACCCATACCTTTATCACCTAACTGGAATTTCATATGGGCTATCCCAGTCATCCCTAGAATTAAAATTTTTATTTGGAAAATATGTGTCAAAGCTCTCCAGGTAAGGGAAAGAATAGGTAAATACATTGATCAGAATTTGAATTGCCCTAACTGTAATGAAATTGAATCCATAGATCATGCTTTACTACACTGTCCACTGGCAAAAAATATATGGTTTTACTTCAATATTATTTCGGAACATATATCCTCGGTGGCAGAATGGATATTTACATGGGAACAGAAATCACAGAGTAGTAGCACTATTAATAATATTCATTATGCTACAATTCTATGGAATATATGGAAAGCACGTTGCGACCATTGCTTTCAACATGAGATTAATACACTTGAAAAAATAAAAAATATGATCATTACCTTCCCCAAATATATAGACAATAATACAACCACAACCAAAACAATACAAGGAAAATGGAACCCACCTGATAGGTCTTTGGTGAAAATTAATGTAGATGCATCCTTCATTGACATCCAGAATGTTGCAGGTACAAGTTTGATCATTCACAATAATGAATCTAAATTTCTTGAAGCATATGTCACAACCACGAGAAGCAGAAATGCAGAGGAAAGTGAAGCTATCGCAATCCTTAATGGAATGTTATGGGCTGAATCCCATAACTATAGCAAGATCATCATAGAAAGCAATAATATCAATATCATACAATATTTACAAAATAAGAGAAATGAAATACAATGGCAATCCAACATTCATATCAAAAAAGTACAGGACATCAAGCAAAGGCTGGAAATAGTCAAATTCTCTTACACGAACAGGAAATACAATCAAGTGGCAGACAAGTTGGCAAAATGCGCAAGGAAGAGGAATAGGACGCAATCATGGAAGAATGTTCCTTATATAGTTTCTAATATGTATTGTAATAAGACTTTTAAGTTCTAGCTTTAATAATATTATCAATTTCAACAAAAAAAAATAATAACTAAATGGTAGGACCCACCATAAATTCCCAATGGCAAATTGTGAAGAAAAGAAACTTCTCCTCTATATAGTTTCAACGGGTGCTTTTGGTAAAGGCAGGTGTGATGTCATCATGGCCCATTATTTTGTTGACAAGTCCTCTTAGTCTCTCACTTCAGCCCATATGGTCTGATCTGCTGCAAAACACCTCCTATATTTTGTCTTTATTGTAAAACAATCCCTAACTTAACTTGGGTCAAACCAAACCGACTTTCTTGAATACCAAATTGAACAAGACTTTTTCCACAAATATTGGTTGTTGTACATCTTCGAGTTATTTCTGCAAACCATTTAACTTGTTTAGTTTACGCAAAGTAAGCGGCTAACATACATAAATTAGCGATAAATAGATGAGCTCTAACAAACTCATCAAATACATATAATAATAAAAATGCATCTAAATGTGTCTGTTTCTAGAGAATTGATCCAACTCATCCTCCGGTGGTCAGGCATGCGGATAAAAGCCTCTCGCCATTCCTTCTCTTGGAGTAGTTTTAAAGCATTAATATAGGTATCATTGTGGATCATTTCTCCCATGGCATCTAATATTTCAATACATTATGTCATCGTGACTTTGTTTCTATCTTCAATTCTACTTTTAGATGTCTCGACTAATATTTTTAATGTTTCATTTACTTCAGACACTCTACTGTCTCTTCTTCCTCGTCGAGCTACGCCATTACTAGTATGAGAAGGAGGTTGGAGTGAATCAATGTTTTCTTCTACTGCCTCATTTCCTATATGTTCATTAGGACTGTCTTGATCTCTTTCATTACTACCATTAGGACTACGAGATCGATGCTGAGTTGGGCTGATTTCATCATCAGAAGAGTCAAAACCTCTATTAAGTGATCCTCCGAGACGCCCATCTGCGACAGTATCTCTAAATACAATTACTAGCTATACTCAAGACAACCATATCTCTGAAATCTACTCGCCCGTGGATACGTCTGTTATATAAAAAAGTGGATTTAAATGACTTCTATGATATTTTATGCTAAGGATATGGTTATAGTCTATGAAAAATTAAATTTACCTTAAAATAGTTGTCTCACCATTCACTTGTTTCACTGACAGTACATAATACTGAATCCCAACCCAATCTAGTATTTCCGTCAACAAGTTTCTCATGGTCTTTGTATCTTTCCTTCAAACTATTCATCTTATTTTTAAATGCCTTTAAATCGTGCTTCAATACAAACCTGTGGTAATACTTCTTCAGAATGTCCGCCCATTCGCTCTTTGAGAATGTTCCTATCACTCTATTTTCACCACAAGCAGTAACTTTATCGGCCATCAGATCGATAAAATATGTCTCGTTAAACTGAGACCAAGAGGCAACAGACAAAATTGCCGGTTCGTAAGGAGGTAACGTATGATGGTTGGAAGTCATTTTACGTAAACCGACAAAATTAGTTGTTATAAACATGAAATGAAAAAAAAATCATCTAAGTAATCTTCATCACCAGCACTAATACCACTAGTAGAACATCTACCAATACCATAGTACGACCAAAAGAATGAGGGGGGAGAGAATAATCTGGTGGTGATGTTACTGTAGCAATCTCTCCTTCCTATAAACAGTACTACTACCCTCTTTTCGATACTAATGCTACTACTACTACTACCCTCTTTCCCATACACAGTACTACAACCATCACTTGTTTTATTTCTTTTTGAAACCTTGCAAAAAGAACAAATAATTGACCCAGCAACAAAAGACATAATAAGTTATCTCTTAATCCAACATCATCAACATAATTAGCAACTATAGATTCAAGATGTCACAAGTTATCTAAATTATTCTCAATAGCATCAAGCTCATTAAAAAAATAACCCACTTCACAACAAGAAAAACATCAAAAAGAAAACTCTGTACAACAATGATAATAAGTAAAACCTCAACAACAAAAATAGGAGAAAAGAATTCAGAAGCCAATATTTCTAACCAGTAAATAGAATATCTTTCACACTTGATATTGTAGCGTCCCAATCTCAAATATCAAGCTAACCACCATGAAATCAAAGATTGAGACCTTCAAACTGGATCCATGAGCAACGCCTACCATGAGTGTACAATCAATACCTGAAAAATAAAATAGCTGGGTTAAAACCCAACTGCAGTAGATTTCCACAAACCTAAGCCTCGGGTAGGCAAGCTCAATCCCCAATCAAGGAAGCATTGCATTCATATTCATTATTGACATTATCTGAAATTCAACTGTGAAAACTAATAATTTATGTCCTTTGATTAATTATTAGGTTTTCAGGTTCTCGTATTCTAATCTAATAATAATCCTGATAATACA
>BEHA01014913.1:0-15223 GCA_002897215.1 Eschscholzia californica subsp. californica
TATATGGCGGTGGAGGGGATTTTATGGCTGGTGGAGGAGATGCATAGTTGTAAGGTGGTGGAAGAGGCTTAACAAGTGGTGGTGGTGGTGGTGATGTATATTTATATGGCGGCCGAGGGGATTTTACGGGTGGTGGAGGAGATACATAGTGGTAAGGTGGTGGATGAGACTTAACAACGGGTAGTGGTGGAGATACATATTTATAGGGTGGTGGTGGAGACTTCACTGGTGGTGGTGGGGCTTCATAGTAGTGTGGTGGTGGTGGAGATTTAGCCGGTGGTGGTTTAGACTTATAAACATGTGGTGGTGGAGATGGTTTAGGTGGGGCTGGTGACTTGTAGATGTACGGTGGTGGAGGAGACGGTTTAGGCGGTGGCGGCGAAGCATATAGATAAGGTTCATTAGCAGAAACATGTCCTACATTGCTAGATATGACAATAGCAAAAACAGCAAGTAATAGTTGCAGCCATAGATGGCTCCCAAAAGGTTCAGCCCCTTGATTTTTCATCAAATAACTTCAGAGGTTCTCTCACTACAATACCTACACTAAAAATGTGGTGATCAAACTCACATTCTTCTATCTAAAGAGGGAAAGAAGATAGAAAATTACAAGAGAAAAGACATGATATTGTTTGCAAAGAATAGGAAGTATTTATAAAGGATTTATTGTTAAAAGAATATCTACCATAATAGGAGGCTGTATATTCTATCACCTAGTGGTTTCCATTTATCATTTCAATACTTTATTTTGCTTTTCTCCTATACCTAGTTTTTTTTTTCTAATAAACCTATTGATGGTGTTATTTAGTCCACTAATCCTGTGTTTAATCCAATGGTTTAATCTTTATAATCTCTTTAATGTAGATCTCGAGCGCCTCAGTCTACTTCAAAGCATGATAAGATGACAACGATTAGACAAGGTGAAGATGATTCTGTTACCTTAATTTGTTTCCTCCGTTCTTTTACATTCTTGACGAGTGTTAGTTTGATTCTGAATTTCACTCTATACGTTGATAACACAATTTGTAACTTTTGAGTTAGTGAGATTTTCAAGAAACTGTCGATGATAATATATAGTCAAAACAATGCAACATCATTTTATGAGGAAATTTAAATAAGATCTTTACGAAAAAGAACCACTTCTCTTGTTTTTCCTAGTTGATGGTAAGGAATAACATAATACTTATCTAGACTCCTCCTGCTTAAGTTGTAGTCCTCTATAATAATTAGGGTTTGAACTGTTGATCTTTTTTTACTATTTCTACCTAATCCATTGCCTCTTTTTTTTTGGTGCAATCCAGCTTGTCTCTAAAGAATGATAGAAGGGTTGGTCTAAAGGCACATGGCGCAATAGTTATTCACGTTGGGTGCCTACTAACACCCAGTACAGACTGCCTGCACACTGTGGAGGCACCCGAGCCCCCTCCCGCCCTCACTTGCCCCATTTTTTTTTCTCCTCCTTTGTATCATCATCGTCACGCCATCATGGATACAACCTTGTATCCAAACCTATCACCATTGATCCACACCAAGTTGAATTAGTCCGATGGGTCTATTCCTGTCTTTTTATACCTGGGTGCCAAGTTTTTTTTTTTTTTTTTTTGAGGAAAGCAAATACCATTAAACAAGATAAGTGTTACAAAGTAATACCAGATCGAAACTTGACCCGGAATAACATAACACAAGTATTAACAAAAGGTACTAAACAGCAAAGGTGCCATAGTCAGGGGGGAAACGCAGATGTGGCGAACTCATGCGCTAGCTGGTTGTTGGCGCGTGGACAGTATGCAAATGTGACGTTGAGCTGACGCGTGCGCTGTCGGATGTCGTCGATTTCGTCCAGCAATCTCCATGGGATATCTGGATCTGCGGCTGTGATTAAATCTAATAAAACCCTAGAATCCCCTTCGATTATACAAACCCCTCCACTCCTCTCTTCCACCATTTCTACCGCCGACCTCAACCCTTTTAACTCGCTGTGGAGCGGAGATAATGGTGGGAAGGTCTGTGTCCGAACATCCATTATATTTCCATGATCATCTCTAGCTACCGCCGCACTTGATGCTCTTGTTTCCTTAAAAGAGCCGTCGAAATTGATTTTGATGCACCCGGTCGGAGGAGGACACCAGTTCTCTGAAAATACCTCCTCGTTAATGGAAGAAAGGGAGTGAAGATGAGAAACATACCTGAGGTCTTCTCGGGTAGACCACCAGCATCTCTGCATGTCTGGTTGAACATCAGTAAAGATGAGTTCATTCCTTTGCTTCCAATAGTTCCACATAAGATAAGTAGTTAAACTCCATTTTTCTTCTCTTTGATGTGGATCTTCCAGTATTTTCTTTAGTCGATTGACTGGATGTTGTTGAGTTTGATCTAGGGTTACCTCCTTTGTTAGTTGCAGGAGTTGGGTAAACGTTGGGCAAGTCCCAAATAGGTGCTCTACTGATTCGACTTCATGAGTATCACACATGCGACATTCTTGGGGTATGTGGTCCAATCTCTTACCTAAATTGTTAAGAGTTGCTAGTCCGTCATGGGTTAGTTTCCATATAAATGATTGAATGATTGGTTTCATCTCTTTTCTCTTCCAAAATTGTTTCCAAGGGAAAGTTTGGGCTTTCTCGGTTAGTAGAGGTAGCTCTTTAATCTCTGTATAGTAGGATTTGGTAGAAAATTTACCGTTTGTTGAGGGACACCATACTAGTCTATCTTGCTGCCTTGTCGATGAAATTTTTATACTCATGATGTCCTGAATCGATTGACTGTCAAAATAGTGAGAAATAAGAGGTATATTCCAGCTGTTAGTACTAGTGATTATCAAATCCGCGACCCAAAATATGTTAGAAGGCAATTCCTTGACGCAGTTTGGTCTGTGGTTGTGTGTATTAGGTAGCCAGGGATCGAGTTGGATCTTAACAGAGGATCCATCTCCAATGATCCATAGAACCTTATTTTCCATTACCTCTCTGGTCTTAAGGACTGCCTTCCAGAAAGGGGAAGGAGATGATGGAACACTACAGGACCAAAAATCATCATAAGGGACATATTTACCTTTTAATAGTCTAACCCAAATCGAGTTCGAGTTAGTTATAAGCCTCCAAGTCATTTTGGCTATAAGCGCCTCATTGACTTGTTGCAATGACCGCATACCTAGCCCCCCTTTATTTTTTGGACAACTAATAATTTCCCATTTAATGAAATGAAATTTTCTTTCGTGTGTTGCATGTCCCCACCAAAAATTTCGTTCCGCCCTTTCGAGTTGGTTTATGACCCCAAGTGGTAACAGTTGGTAGCTAAAAGGGTAGGTGCAATATGGTCCAAGGACGGATTTAATCAAGACAGTTCGACCTGCTTGTGAGATTAATTTATGTTTCCATCCGGCCAAAGAGTTCTGGAATTTATCCACCAACCACTCATGACTCTTAATACGATTACCTGGTTTAAGTAGCAGAGCTCCTAAATACTTAGCTTGGTCCGTCATGATTGGAGCTTTCAGCTGATTTACAAACTGTTGTTGGATATGATGCGGTACTCCTCGGCTGAATATAATCGAAGACTTCTCGAAGTTGACTTTCTGTCCTGAAAAAGCTTCATAATGTGTCATCAATTGTATTATAGCTTTTAAATTTTGTAAGTGGGCATCTCCAAAAATAATCAGGTCGTCCGCAAATAAAAGATGTGTAATACTCGGACAGGCCTGATTAATCTTGTACCCTGTAATCTTGTTCTGATTGGCATAATGAGAAATTAAGAGGGAGAGTGATTGTGAGGTTAGAATAAAGAGATAGGGTGATAAAGGGCACCCTTGTCTCAGGCCTCTAGAGGCCGTAAAATCTCCAACTAATTTCCCATTGATTTTGAGGTTAAATCTAGAAGTGGTGATGCAGCTCATAATTAACTTGAGAGTTGTCCCGTGTAGTCCAGAGGCCACCAGGACCTTCCTGAGAAAGGTCCAATCCACTCTATCGTAGGCCTTAGCCATGTCCATCTTAAGGGAAAAGGCGCCTTTCTTGGCCTTAGACTGGCTCATGGAGTGTAGAAGTTCCTGAGTGATTATGATGTTGTCCATGATTTGACGGCCCGGTACAAAAGCGTTTTGAGTCCAATTAATGCAGTCCTCTAGATATGGCCTCAATCTGTTCGCTATAATTTTGGTGATGAATTTGTACACTGAGTTGCAAAGGGAAATGGGGCGGAAGTCTGAGGCCTTACTCGGGTTCTTGATTTTGGGGATTAAGGCAATAGTCGTCAAGTTTAAAGCAGGATCGAAATCACCTGATATAAAGATGTCCCTAATGAATGCAATGAGTTCGTCCCCGATCACCTCCCAGTTGTGCTGATAAAAGAAGCAAGGTAAGCCGTCCGGTCCAGGGCTTTTGATCGATCCCATTTCCATGACTACCGCCTTAATCTCTTCCCCTGATGGAACCTTAGAGATGTGGGTCAAGGCTTCCGCTGAAAATACCCGGAATGCACGAAGAATCTCAGTTGGTGGATCGGTCACATGGTCTGCCTGAAACAAATTCTGAAAAAAAGATGTTAGCTCTTTCGTTATGTCTTCTTCCTTTGTGAGTACATGGCCTGAGTTAGTTTTAAGTTGGTGAATTCTGTTTTTCTGCTTCCTCATTGACATGGCTAGGTGAAACGCTTTTGTATTCCTGTCCCCGTTGTGGGCCCATTTGGATTTAGCTCTTTGTTCCGCTTTAGTTCTCTGCACTTCCTCCAGGTGCAAAATTTCCTCTTGTAGATTGCTTTCAATTTGTAGCGTCGTATCTGTTGGTTGCAAAGATTGGATATCTGCAAGACGTTTTCGAAGGATGGTTAATCTATGTTTTAAAACCCCAAAAGCTCGCTTACTCCACCTATGAATAGATGACTTAACATTCGCAGATTTCTCTAGAAAGTTTCCTGTACTAGAAGCCCAGTTATCAGTAAATGTAGTTGAATAGTCCGAGTGTTTGGTCCAAAATGCTTCGAAGTTATTAATCGTTTTCAAAGTGTTGCCTTGCACATTAAGTTTGAGCAGAATAGGTGCGTGGTCGCTGTTATATCTAGGTAGATGGAACACTCCCGACTCCGGGAATCTAATTAACCAAGAAGTGTCACATAAGGCCCGGTCAAGCCTTTCTCTCGTGAGATGGTGGATGGCTTTACAGTTAGTCCAGGTGAAGGCTGAAGTTACTGTCTCTTATGAAGTTCTGGAAATTAGTCAAGAAAGGAATATTGGGGGAGCCCCCCCATTTATCTGTTCTAGAGCTCATCGCGTTAAGGTCACCGATACAACAGACCGGGTTGGTCACTGATCTAATTTTGAGAGAGAGGTCCGACCAAAATTGCTGTCTATCTTGGACCCTGGGGGGTCCATAGATACAAAATATATCCCAAGGGTCAGAATCAAAGTGCGAGTAAACAGAGACATGAATATAATTAACCGAGGCCGAATTTACATTTACTACTAATTCATCCGACCAGTGAAGTAACAGACCCCCACTTCTACCAGTGGAGGGTACTACTACATAATTACTTAGATTAAACTTAGAAAAACAAGGGAAAACAACATAATTAGATATTCTAGTTTCGGAGAGAAAAACTAGCTGTGGTTTAATCGCTCCTAGGAACTGAGAGAGAGTCTCTTTTGTCGGGGCGTTCCCTAGACCCCGACAATTCCACGCAAATAGATTCATAATTCCCCCGGCATTTGGGTTGCCGGTACCCGTTCCTCTGTTTCTGTTGACATCTGTCTAGCTGTTCTTTTATAATGCTTCTTTACTCGATCATCCTGTTGGCCTTGAAGAGTTATTGGTTGGATTTGTGGATCTGCCAGAACCGCATAATGGGTGATTTGCTGGGTTGGGTCATTGCCGTTGGATTGTTCACCTCCTACCTTGACTGAAGTAACACCTGCTGTAGTCTGCACCTTGCTGCGTTTCACCTGTGACAAACTGGACAAAAGCTCACCGAAGTTAGTCTGAATGGTAGGTATAGGCCCCGAATGATTGAGGCCCTCCTTGTTAGTTGCTGTGTCGGAATTCTCGATGGAATCAAGGGAGAGTCTCTCGAACCCGAGAGAACCCAACTCTCTCCCTATGGTTCTAACATTGAGTGGAACCTTAAACGTATCTTTGTATTTTGGTTCCATGGCTTTCATGACCAATTGAGTTTGTTCTACCGATAGCCGTTGTTTCAAGAGATCTCCAAAAGCAAGCATGGTGGGACAAAACTTGATTGTGTGACCTAAGTAGCCACAAGATTGACAGAAACGGGGAAGTTTTTCCACCCGAATCTCTATAGCCAATAACTTGGTATTAGAGATTTTCAGGTAGACTCTTTGTGGCATTGATTTGTTAAGAGAGAATTCAATTTTTGCCCTGCCGAAAAGACTCCACTTTACCGCATCCTCCTGTGTAGTTGGTAAGAAGTTACCTAGCGCCGCCGCACACCTGTTCACCGTGTCCTGGTTAAGAAGTCCCAAAGGTATCCCATGGAATTGAGTCCAGAACCACGCCGTATCAAACTTCAAGTCCCCTGGAGCACAATCGCTCTTGCAGGGTTGCAGGATCATAAGTTCCTCCTGGAGCACCCAAGGAGAACTTTCCAATGCTAATTCTAATTCAGTAGCTGTGATGAAACGGATAATGAATACGTTCTCCTTGATCTCAGTAATCACGAACTTATTGGGTCCGTGGATGACTCTGGCCAGTCGCATCATAGCCTGTCCTATTTCCACCTTCTTTGTACTTTGAATCCATACTACCCCTGTTTTGATGATGTCGTGATCCGGAGTTGTGTTGTCTGCCAGTTCCACCATCGCCGGGGTTTCTTCAGGCCCTGTGAGTGCCTGAATTTGTTGGAGGAACTGAGTGTTTGAATCTTCCATGGTGAATGTTCAAAAAGAGAAGCAAAGAAAAATTAATTAAAGACAAGTGAGACTAAATCCCGTGAATGAAATCTCCTGAAGAGAACGAAACCTAAGACTGCCTATTTTAATGGTGGAAACTGCTCGCCAAAGTTGGAAACGTGTATAGAAACTGCCTCAAACCGCTAACTTAGAGGGGATAACTGCTTCTTGGCCGAGGAGTAACTGCCTGAACTCTTAAAAAGAGGCTGTTCCGATTTGCCTTAAAGAATCGCGCCACCCGGGAGCAAAAAAAGGAAAACGGTTATTTTCCATATCCCACCTGGGTGCCAAGTTGAATTTGTGAGTTAAAACCCAAAAAATAGGTCCAAATAAGAAAAAAGGTCACCCTAAAAGATTATTGTAAAAAAAAAATTATTTTTTAAACTGTTGACAACAAGTTAATCTTATTTTTTTGATAATCTACTTTCACATTTTTATGTTGACAATATATATAAATATGTTGTTATAAACTGTTGACAACATATATAATTGTATTGTTAAACGGCTGACTATGCAATAACGTTCTGACTTGTTATAAAATATTGATAACAAATATAATTATGTTGTTAACAATGTATATAGTGCCTTAGCCAAAATATTATGGATAATGGTACTCGGACTCTTAAAGTACAGAAGAAGTCAAGAAAGTAGGCACTCTGAAGGCTTATAAATCACTTTTACTTTGGTAAAGTTGAATAAAACCTAGACTCTCAAAATGCCTACTTTCTTGACTTCTTCTGTACTTTAGGAGTCTGAGTAGCATTATCCAAATATTATTTGTCCATTATTGAGTTCGTCAAACACAAAAGATAATATGCATAACATTTTAATCTTTGCAAAAGACAAAAAAAAAAAATGCATTAATCTAAATGTTTATGACGGAAGCAAAACAAAAAATGCGGAAATCATTTCTTTATTCCAAGACAAATTGAAAAATTCTTTAGCCAAAATGTTAGTGCCAATCTGGATTTGTCAAATGTAAAAAACAAAATGCAAACATTTTTGCAAACTAATTTTTGAGCAAAAACAAATTTGTTTAGAAGTGTACAAAATCATTGAGAGCATAAGATTTGTTCAGGAATTTCAAAGCTTTCTTTTACGTTGATTTCGAGATAAAGTTGTACTTTTACAAAGTGATTTTTCTTCTAAATATTATTTCAAAATGATCTGGTTTCTTATTTAAACCCAAATTTTGAGTTCTTAAATTACCTCCTCATATGTGTTTGTGGTAAAAGGAAATTGACTAAGGTCAATCTCCTCTCCGGGGAAATAGCAATTTGACTGGGTGACTTCAGTCGTACCCTTGAAAGATTTAAAATTAAAAAAATTTGGTCTAAGGTCCAAAATTGGACCTTAATAGTAGAAAGACCCAAATTTATTAAAATATAAGTTTTAAGTCTATTTTTTGAATGTAGATAGCAACTTTGTTTGTGTTGTATAAGAAAACAAATTTGTTTCTACATATATCTACACCCCGACAAAACAGTTAGGCCATGTTTGACGCGCGGAAATCAGGTGGGAATGGAATGTGATTCTCGGGAATCACAATCTCGACTACTGTTTAGTTCGCGAGAATGCATGGGAACCCTGTTACTCCAGGAATGGACGAAATTATCCTTAATAAATTATTACAATGACTAATATTAAAAGGGTTAATTTTGTTTTGACCCCCAATTTGTGACCAACTCACTGTTTTGGCCCCGATAAGTGTCCGGTAGTTAGATTTGGCCCCAAGGGCCAAATTTTTGACGAAATTATCCTCGGGGGCCAAAATAGAATTATTTCTGAAAAAGGTTAAAAACAAAAAAACCCACATCACACCTTGCTTTATCATCCACTTCATCTTATCTCTCCTCCATCATACCACCTTCTATCCACCTCACCCTTCTTCTCCAGCGAAATGTTGTCGGCCGGAATAAAATATTCTGGCCGGCAACCTTATTAAAAAAAAAACTTCTCCTTTCTCTCTCATCTTCTCTCTTTCTCCCTCCTCTACTCTCTTTCCCCCTCATCTTCTCTCTCTCTCCCTTCTCTTTTCTCTCTCCCTTTCTCTCTATTTTCTCTGTTATGGCGAAGGATAAGGGTATCCTTCGCCGGAAATCGTCTGGATCTGGTTTTTTTTTTAATAAGGTGGCCGACCAGAATTTTTTATTCCGGCCGGCAACATTTCGCCGAAGAAGAAGGGTGAGGTGGAGAGGAGGTGGTGTGATGGAGGAGAGATTAGATGAGGTGGACAAAGAAAAAGAAAAAAATATAAATTATAGAAATGCCATCGGGGTAGAATTGGGAGGTTGGATAAAATTTGGGGCCAAAACGAATTGCCGGACACTTATGGGGGCCAAAACGGTGAGTTGGTCACAAATTGAGGGCCAAAACGGGATTAAGATTTCAACCACCACTACAACAACTCTCTCTCCCTCACTCTAGTTTTTTCGCTCTCGTTTTTTGTTCATTCAAATCGGTTGCATAACGTTTAAAAACAAAAAAATTTAAGCCAATACCTTTATTTATTTTAAACAAATATTTAAACACAAAATAATATAACAAGACTTTTATAAAAGTTTACATTTCTATTCCCATATGAACCAAACACCGAAGTAGGAATCTATCAGAAATTCCATTTCTATTCCTGGTCAAGCCAAACATCAAACTAAAGTAATATGACTCCCAGGAATCAGTTATGGGAATGCGATGCTTGGAAATTATACTCCATTCCTGCAAGCTAAACATAACTTTAGTACATTAGTGACACATTTTTGTATTTGTACTAAGAAAAATTAGTGCTTATTACCTATTTGTTCATTAAAAGTGAATCTTAAATAAATATTTTCTTTTTATTTTGGGCCTATCGTCCTCAGACCTTAAAACTATTTTAGTTTCTTTTATGGAATGCTTACCCCCAAATTTTGTCAATCTTTTTAATTCAACTCTTATGGAATTTCACAATTATATTTTTTGTCAACTTACTTCAACCTCATTTTTCTCTTTCTTCCACTGTTGGTCGACGACTTTTTAGCGACGACCTTCATTTGTTTCATTCCTTTTCCACCACCTTCCCCACCTTTTTTCTCTCTCAATCTCAATTTTATCTTAGGTGGAAGGAGTTACAAAAATGAAGGTCGCTGGCAGAAAGTCGGCGTCCTACTTAGGTTGAAGAAGGTGAGGCTCATGCCATGGTCGACTATGGGGTTCGACCCGAATTTCATCGCGCTTAAGGAAGCCGCAAGGTTGGAAATGAGGATTGATGGACATCATATCTTAACAATTAAGAAACTCAAAAGCAAAGGTTGTACATGGAGTAGCTCGGGTTTTGGAATTTAAACATTGAGTAACTTTTTGTTCTTAACGAACAGATGAGACATGAAAATACAGGAAAATACAGATGAGACATGAAAATGTCTCATCTGAGTCGTTTAACTTTAGCAAATTAGTTTATTTTGAAGCATCATTCTACTAAATTGATTGTGTCTTTTGTCCAGGTATCTTCTACAAAATTGAGCGCGAAAAACAGGAAAATACAGGAGAAAGACACACAAAGGGCATTTGGTTATAAAGAGAGTCTGATAATTGTGATACTCGGATGAAAAGTTTAGTCGAAGGCGAACCTGTAGGCAAAAATACAAGTCAAAACGAAGTCAAGGTGAGAAAGTTAGTCCAAATCAAAGTTGAAGTCAAAGGTAGTTGACCAAATCAGCTAGAGGACACGTGGGACAAATCTAACAGCAGGTGTGAATCAGATCTAACCACACGAATCAAGAGTGGGATACAGTTGGGAGGACGCGGGGTCCCTCCGGTATAAGTCTACTTGTTGCCTCCATGCAACGTGGCACAAATTAAGAACAATAACCCGCAAAGATCTAACGGCCAAAATCATTTAAGCGACGCATCCCTCGAATCAAATACCTGCGATATGTATAAAAAAATACATTATGATATTACAATAATAAATCAATTTATATCGGTAATAACCGTAACAAGAAGAAAACAAATTACATATCATGTTTGTTGAAAACAAATGTGATACATCGACAATCATTGGAATAGGTGTTGCATTTTCGAATATTATAGAAGCATTTGAATCAAGTTGAAAATTCCCGAGAAAAGAATGAAGAGGAAAGAAGTCCATATGAAATTTGAATTAGAAAAAAAAAGTCTCTAAAGCATTTCTTGGATCCTATTGTCACAAAATATTTCGTGGGAATCTAAGGTACGAAATGTTCCGTGACACGAGATGTTATATATCCATCCATGTTCCATCAATGATGCTACCTTGAACTATATTGTCTCGTTCTTTGTTCATATTTTATGGTTTAAAAGAGCCTCACTAATCTAATAACATTTTGAAGAAAAATAAAAATATTTAATGGTAAAAAGATGAAAATGAGAAATAGTTACGAACCAAAAGAAATTTTGAAGAACAAAGAAAGAAGAAAAATCAAGAACATGAAAAACAATAAAAGAGTTCCTAAAAATTCTGATCCCAGTGAAGTTTTAGTAGTTTATTAGAAAATTATTTAATAGATCATACAAAATTTGAAATTATTTTTGAGGTCCCTAAATTTGTTTCCTTATAAAAATTACAAAATAAATGAGTGAATTCAAAGTGACCAAAATTTGACCAAGTCCTTGCACCCCGAAAATATTCTTATTTCCCCAAAGCGGTGGTCTAGTTTTACCCATAAACTATCTGGTTCCGTCTTAAACCTCCTTACTAGTTTTTCTAATAAGGATTTATTCACTAATCACATATTACGAATCCTTAGCTCTCATTGTTTATGAATTTTTTGAAGCTTTTCTAATCAATGTAATGCATTTCGGTTGTATCTGTATCATGTCCCCACCAAATTTTTTTGGTGTCGTTCAATGTCCGCCTCTTCTACCTCCAAACGACAATGTTCCGTTAGGCTTTCGCCCATTGCAGAAAATTTCCCACTGTTGCCCTCCGTAGGAGTCTGGGTTGTGTCTTAGTCCCAGTGTAGCTAGTCATCCTCTCGGACCCGCTATTGAGCATCACCTTGGTACACTGTTGGGAACTATATTAGTGGATATAAAGTATAGGGATAAAAGCTAACTCACTTTGTAATAAGACCGTCCGTCCTGCATGAGATAGGGTGTTCCTTTTCCAACCCGTTAGTTTCTTTGCTATCTTCTCTATAATGAAATCCTGATAAGATGATTTCTTGTGTTTTGCTTCATGTAAATAATTTTCCAAATACGCATCATGTATCTGCATTTCTTTAACTCATAATATAATCATCACCAACCTTTTTTTTTTATCATCTCTACACTTAGAATTGAAGTGAACAAAAGATAAGTTGTAGTTTATATGTCGGCCTGAACAACCCGCATACACATCCAAAAGTCCCTTCAATCGAAGAATATTTAACTCAGAAGCATTACTGAAGAAAAACAATTCATCAGCGAATATAAGGTGACTCACACTAGGTGCACCTCTATTCATTTTCATGCCACTATAAATCCCATTCCTCTCGGCCTGTACCACTAACTTTGTGAGAACTTCATCGCATACTATGAATAGATACGACTTTAGATGACGACCCTATCTAAGCTCTGTTTCGCTATAAAAAGATCCCCTTGGTCTGTCATTTATCAATATTTAAAGACCTCTAACGCCACCCAACTTCTCTTTTATGCATGCTTTGATTCTGTGAAGAGGTGTCAACCTCTGACAATGATGATCTCGGTTGAGGCCGAGAGATAGAGAGATTGAGTGAGAGAGAGAGCTCGACTCGGTTGAGGCCGAGAGATAGAGAGATCGAGTGAGGGAGAGAGCTTGACTCGGTTGGAAGCCGAGAGTGAGAGAGATAGAGAAATTGTGGAGGAGAGATAGAGATGGAAGAGATCAAGTACAAAGAGTTGGTTAGTTACAGTTGACAATTGTATTCTCTTTGTATTGATGATTAATGAAGTTTACACAAGTAGTATATATAGGGTTACAATGAATATAGGGTTTCCTATTCTAAATATATTGTTTCTATGACTAAAGATACTAGGAATATATATTATGGAAGTTTCCATTATGTACACAAGATAGCCCACTCGGTTGGCCGAGTGGACTTGGGGCGGTATCCCCTAATAGATTCGCATGCACTTCCACTTCACTTCTGTTTCCTTGCAATTCTGAGCCGAGCATTGCTTTCCTTTGATCCATTTAGAAATGGTGTAAAATGCAATTCATAATAAGAGAATGTGATTTATCAATAATTCCAAACCTTTTCATCACCTCATCTAAATTTTTTCAATCTATTGTATCATAAGTTTTTGCCATGTCAATTTTCAGAACAAACGCCCCTTTTGAAAATGAATTAGTATTACTTTTACACATTGAAATTGACGTTTTTCTTAAGTGAAAACAACACAAAATTTAATGGAAGACACAGGATCCGTTTTGAAAATTTGATATTCCAAAAACAATTCTAAATCATGCATGTGGCTTTAAGTACCCCATAATTTTTTAGGTTACCATGTTTGAGTTGACTATTGCAATTAAAAATAGCAATAGAACCTTCCTTAGATGCATGAATAGTGTCACAAGGAATGGACCTCATGAGAACCACGATTTTATAAGAATATTTGAGATCACCCAGCTAACTTGGATCTTTAAGGGCAAGTTGGGCTAGGTGCATAGTAGACTTTGAACTTTGATTGATTTGCTAATAAATAAGGAAACTCATCAACAAACATGAAAGACTAGTAAGGTTTATATCATGGTTGTAGTGAGACGTTAGTAGTCGCACATGGCCTTGGAACGAATTCACCGCCGTATGGCTGATTGACAATTACTACTGCCTCTGGCTTCATGCAGGCGAGTTGCAGTTTGTAAATCCGAATTGAAAACAGGTTTTTGAGACTAGTTCAATTTCATGGACTTAATATAAATCTAAACGAGTCAAGACTACGAAAGTCATTACAAAGCATTGATACATCATAGATGTGATGAACACTATAACTGCCAAATTCTAAACCCTTACAGGATGGGGCCTAAAGTCCAACTAACTACGACCTAAAACCAACTAAAATAAATGAAAATTATTTCTCTCGGTTCAAATAACAGATGTTTGATAATTACATATATCAAAAATCTAGAAGTTTATTATAGTCGTAAAAGCTAAGTTATTGAAAATTATAACTTACTACTGTATCAGAAAATGTTCGCTATTTTAGTTACAAACGAAGGCTAATGAGCCATTGATCCAAACAAATAGTTACCTCTAGCATTGATCCAAAAGCTGCTCAAAGAATCAATAAGTATTTCATATCACCTCAAGGCTTAATAACTTTAAGCAGACTATAAGAAATAGTTCAACTCATTTTAACCAAAAATTTACTCTATAGAGTAGTAGCTCATAGTTTGAATCATCTCAAGGTCCATTGACACATATAAGTTAGGTCCGTCTGACGATTTATACTTCAAGGGCCTAAAATTAGTCGATCTATAGTTACTTTCTAGCTCCGATCATAGTAAAATGAAGATTATGTATGAGATTTTCTCCCTTGTGTTATTTTGGCAGAAAGAGCGGATTCATGAAGAAGTATGGATCTGCACTAACAAATTCAAAATTAAGAATTGCATAATTTTGATTTTTTTTAATCATAAAAACGAAATGGCCAGCAAATACCATTAATGTTAAAAAAACTGAGAAGATATTAATGAAGGTTGAGAGGTTCAATGAATAACCTTCAATCTTGAAAGATATTCTCTTTAGCAACATATGTCTATAAATACTCCTCTTAAGCTTGCAACCAAGAATCAATCAACTTCCCCTTCAACTCTTCTTCCTTTTCTTATTCCTTTTTCATCAACTTGATGGGAAATCATGGTGGAGGACCCTCTAGGGGTTGTGTCTGGCTTCAGGTTTTACTTGCCATTGCTATCCTCTTTGTATCATACAATGTAGTATCTGTTAATGCTGATGAAGGTTATGGTGATAACCACACACCTAAAAAGCATCCTCATCCCTTTCCTCATCCTCTTCCTCATGATCTTCCCCATCCTCATCCACTTCCCCATCCTCATCCTAAGCCCCATCCTCATCCTAAGCCCCATCCTCACCCTAAACCTCATCCCCATGGTCCCAACTCTCCACCACCACCACATTACAATTACAAGTCGCCACCACCACCTGTGAAATCTCCACCACCGCTTGTGCACTCTCCTCCACCTCCATATTTGAATAAGTCTCCACCACCACCGGTTCATTCGCCCCCACCACCATACCACTACAAGTCCCCACCACCACCAAATCACTCTCCACCACCACCATACATCTACAAGTCTCCACCACCACCGGTTCACTCCCCTCC
>BEHA01015213.1:0-34805 GCA_002897215.1 Eschscholzia californica subsp. californica
TCAAATTCTCACAAAGGACTAGAATACCCTCGGACTTCTTTCTTTCATATCTTCCCCGTCCGAACTATGAATTGAATACAGTTTTCACCGCCGGACTCGTCATTGACTATACTTGTCATTTGATTTGCTTGAAGTCTTTTTCTCTCATTTTCGGCACATGAAATGATATTGACAATTCGCTCCTTTTATTCCGAAGCACACGCTTAACTCCAAAATAAGTACCTAACATGAAAAACACATAAAATATTATTGATAACACTCGAAAAGGACTAATTAGTCTAAGTTAGGCTCTCCAAATGTGACATTTTCGTGTCACATCATGTCTCAAGTAGAAGAAGCTACACTTTGAAGCTCTTTATCGTTCGAAAGGCGTTGGAATCTAAGTTCGAGGAAAAGCGAATAAGGTATTCTTCTTCCCGTTTTAGTTCATCTTTAGTTCTTGCATGTAATACTGGAACCTAGTGTTAGACATATTGGATGTCCGAGATTCTGCTAATAACACTAGGTGACACCAAAACCCAACAGAAAGTGCTATTAACTTTCTCATGGATTTCTTGTTATAGAAGATACATACTCTAGAGTTGCGGTCACCATATGTAATGTTTGTGATCACGAAAATCTTTTATACCTACTTTTGTTCTTTTCAATTTCAAACTAGGTTGACATAGTTTAGATGGTGTTATAATGATTTCAAATTGTGGGATATGTTTTATGTCTTTCTCTATTCTTATATGCTCATGAAAGTGCAGATTAATGTGAATGTGGAAGAACATGCTTAGTTTCCATCGAAAGCAGTTGCAAGCCCTTGTAGAGAGCAAAAGACATATTCTCATGACAAGAACTAGTGTTTGTAGGATTCAAGCTTGAGAGATACTATGAAATTACAGGGGGGCTCCTGAACTGGAGTAGCCATTTTAGTGATTGGATAAATAACCAGAGATGTTATATAGAGTCCTTAAATGTTTGCCTTCTAAGATGCCTTGGTGCCAAGGAAGAAACCACAGATGGAGTCATGCCTTTCTCCCCAAGCGGGATGGGAGCTCCATTCATATTTGTAATCTGCAATGATTGGTATCAAACAATTGACAGGCTTTCAGAATCTGAAGCAGCCGGCACCATGAATACATTTGCATCGAGCTTGCATCAATTATGGGAGAGGCAACGAATGGAACAATGCCAAAGACCCAAAGCTGATTGCCTTTCAAAAGATTTCGAGAAACGGCTAAGAACTCTGCGAAATAAGCAAATGAAAATAAAAAAGAGGTCAATACGTTACCGGGCAAGTCAAGCAAATCGGTTGTTCTCACTGAAAGACTTGGTGGACCATGATCTTGAGTTTCGTTAATGGATTGAACTAAGACTGGTTGGCTCGACATGTGGGTCGATTGCAAACACGGGCTTGTCAATATGATATTGGACAACCTAGTGGACTAGGGGCTTGAGTTCTAATATGGATTGACGGTTATAATCCATAAGTGATCGGTGGTTGGCTCGACAGGATGATCGATGCAAACACAAGTTCATTCTTGTGGACCACATACTTCTAGTTTGAGAAGTAATGAATTGAACTAAGACTGGTTGGCTCGACATGTGGGTCGATTGCAAACACGGGTTTGTCAATGTGATATTGGACAACCTAGTGGACCAGGGGGTTGGGTTCTAATATGGATTGACAGTTGTAATCCATAGGTGGTTGGCTCGACAGGATGATCGATGCAAACACAAGTTCATTCTTGTGGACCACATACTTCTAGTTTGAGAGTAATTTACCAACTAGAGGTTGGCTCGCCTCCTGCTCATATGTAAAGTGCTCGTGTTGCACGGATCCCCTCTTTGGGAGGTATCGATGGTTTATTGAGAGGTTTAAGTCGATGCAAACACGGATGCTAAGTGAAGCTATCTTGTAGGATCCCCTCTTTGGGAGGTACTAATGGTTTATTAAGAGGTTTAAGTCGATGCAAACATGGATGCTAAGTGAAGCTATCTTGTGGACCTCAAAAATTGGTTATGCTCCTCCAAAAAGGAAGTTGTATTGTATGAATCTTTTCAACTGTGTAACAGGTTGACTTCAGTTGTGTTGTATTTCTTGTGCTTGTATAACATTTATGTTCTAGCATTTGCTACACTTGATTGCATATTGTTTGTGATTGTGGTATGTTTGATTTCGAGGACGAAATCCTCTTTTTAGGGTGGAAGATTGTAACACCCCTATTTTCTTGATATACCAAATTGGGTGGAAATAATAAAAGTCCAGGTCTAGTTTTGTTTAGATGAAATACTGGTGGGTTTATAAACCTTATTTCTCTTCACCTTTGAGGAAATCCTATAGAAAATAAAGAGGGTGCAGCCGCTCCTTAGTGAAGGGAGGAGGAATAAAGAAGAAAAGTGATGAAAATAGAGTTCTCTAGTGAGAGAACAAGCCATAGTTGTGGTCTTAAAGTCATCTAAGGCGAAAAGAGGTAGATTTCGTATCTCCTAGTTTTTCTGTAGGCTCTTTCAATTTATTCCATGATAGGTATAGTATTGTTAATCACATGAAAGAACGATTAAATGTCTTAGAGACTAGTTTTATCTAAAATTTCATAAAACATATAGAGAGGACAGTATTTCGGTCTAAATTCAACTTATATCTGGTATTTATATATGAAGAATCTCGGTGTGATTCTCATATTTTTGAAAATTTCTGTTTGTCTACTTTTTAGTAGTTCAAACGGTTCGTTAATCCGAGTTCCGAGTGAAGAGTTACGATAGTTTTCGTACAAGGTGTCAGAACAGTGTCTACTGCACGTCGGTTTATATTAAAATTTAATCTGGAATAGATATATAATGAATCTAAGTGTGATTTTTATATGGTTGGAAAGGTCTCTTCGTTTAATTTCTAGTACTTCAAACGGTTTGTTAATACGAGTTCTGAGTGAAGAGTTACGATAGTTTTCGTACAAAGTGTCAGAACAGTGTCTACTGCACGTCGGTTTATATTAAAATTGAATCTGGTGTAGATATATAATGAATCTAAGTGTGATACTTGTATGGTTGGAAAGGTCTGTCCGTCTACTTTTTATTAGTTCAAACGGTTCATTAATCCGATTTTCAAGTGAGAAGTTATGATTGTTTTCGTACAAGATGTCAAAACAGTCTCCGGTGGACGAATTTATTGAGATAATTCACATGGTTTCTGTTCTTTAGGCAATGTATCTCCTAGGTAGATACCTTCTAGTGGTGAGTCTATGTTTGTTAATTATTATTTTTATTTGCTTGTTTGAGATTGCGATCCACGTAAGGATCTACTATGAGCATCATCCCTTCTAACTTGTCATGTGTTGTTGACTTGAATTGTTTGGTGAGCTTGTTTGTAATTCTTGATAAAAGTCAATGTTTGTTGTGTATTGATCTGAGATACCTGAACGAGAGTTTGATGATTGTGTCTTTCGACATAATGTGTTTGTCGACGTACATGTCAAGTTTGTGGCTATAAAGGTTTACCTTAGTTAAAGGCATGATATTTTCTATCTGCTGAAAAAAAAAGGAAAGATCGTTGTATTATCAGGGTTAGTATTAGATTAAAATACGAGAACCGGAAAACCTAATAATTGATCAAAGGACATAAATTTTTAGTTTCGAGAGGGATTGGATAAATCTGATATATTATGTTAGTATTCACCGTTAAATTTCAGATAATGCCAATAATGAATATGAATGGAATGCTTCCATGATTGGGGATTGAGCTTGCCTACCCGAGACTTAGGTTTGAGGAAATCTACTGCAGTTGGGTTTTAACCCTGCTATTTCGTTTTTCAGGTATTGATTGTGCACTCATGGTAGGTGTTGCTCGTAGATCCAGTTTGAAGGTCTCAAATCTTCGATTTCAAGGCGGTTAGCTTGAGATTTGGGATTTGGGGCGTTAGTGGTATCAGAGCCGAGGACGGCTCTTCGCTGAGGGTGGGGGATTGTAATAGTCTCACATTGCTCGCAAGAGTGTCCAGAGACTGGGCTATAGGTGTACGCTCAAGCTTAGTAAGTACCGAGGCCTTTTGGGTGGGCTTGTAGTGCCTTCCCCAAAAACAAAACCCCGTACCTGTGTGAGGTGGTTAAAGCGGGGACAATATCGATAACTGCTAAGGCTTGGGGCGTTACATTATATGCATGATTATGTAGAAAGCGGAAAGTAACAAAATTGTAGGACCGAGTTTTTTTACTCCTCAAGGCAAACCTGAATCTTGAAGACTATCTTGTTTATGCCTGGGTTGTTGGTTCTGCATTACCGAGAGGTAGTTAGACAAGAATTGAACAAAAATTCGTTTATTAGTTGATCAGTTAGCAATGGATTGGAGGATGTTCCAGTTCTTGTCGGGGTAGAGAAGGGTTCGAAATTAGAGTTCGACTAATTTGGTGACCTATATCTGAAATGCTAAAAGAGATTGTAAGTTAAGTGAACAATAGAAAGAATTGTTCCTTAGAAATGAAAGAAAATAGTAGTTACCCTCTTGTACTATTGTGTTTTCCTGAATTTATTTATAATAGAGGTGGAAAATAGATTTAGATGTGATTCAAAAATTCATTGTCAGGGTGAGAATTGGTTTTTCTTTAGGTTAAAATTTGGGACAGGACTTCCAAATTACCAGTCACGTCATAAATTGATTCAGATGCACATTTTCATCAAGAAAATAAGATTCATCAGCTTTACTTAATGGGTCTGTGGGTATAGGTGCATTGGAAGTCCAAACTTAATAAAAGCTAGGTATTACATCTATTTTTTTAATTCCTCATTTGTTCTCGTGCAAATACAAAAATGCATCACTAATGTATTAAATGTATTAATTGTTTAGTGAAGGTCCGTAAATGTTTAGAAACATGTTTGTCTTTTACCTAACAACCTAAGTTTCATGAAAGTAAAAAGTAAAAACAGTGAGGTTATTTACGTTGGTGAATCCCAAAGTATGGTGTCACGCAAAAGATGATTTGTTTAGTGAATCTTAAACTTATAAAAGTTTAGCCTTTTCGAAAATTTCACTTTAATATTACACTTATGGTGCTACTAAGACCCATTTTAAGACACAATTTTTGGGCTTACGCAAAAAAAGTTCTTGCTCATTGTAGCAAAAATAATGAAGTTTGTATGGAAACTCTAATGCGTAAAACAAAATAAAAATACACATTCAGCTGGTTTGCTGTATTTAAGATTGTCTGATTTTTTTTATCAAGCAGTATGGCTTGGGATATTCAAAGAAAATTAAAAAAATCTATGTGACACTGCATTTTAGAGATTTTTTAGAATTTTTTATTTTATAAAAAATCTTATTTGGCACTCAAATTTTTAAGATTGAGTGTTGCACAGGATATGCTCTTAGAGCATCTCCAGTGCAAGACTCAACTCGAAAAACTTTGAGTGCCACACTGCCACCAATGATATATTTTAGAAAAAACTCTTTTCAGTGCAACACTCAATTAGGTTCTCAAACTGATGTGACATCATTTAATGTGGAGATATCTCAAGAAGAAACTTAATATTTGAGTTATTGTTTGAGTATTTCAATTGTCTTGGTCAACTCACATCGAAGTTCTTCAAAGAACGTTCTGGTGGGGAAAATCTAAAACGATTCATACCATTAACTGGTCCGCTATCTGTCTTCCTAAGAAACTGGGAGGTCTCGGCTTCCGTCTACCTGCCCTGGATAACCAAGCCTTTTTGAGTAAGCTGCTGTGGCGTCTTCTCAAAGATACTGGCTCTCCTTGGGCTAAGATTCTCCGCGCGAAGTATTTCAACCATGATCATAAACCTTTGCGTGCCAAGAACCATCACTCGTGGTTCTGGAAATCCATCTCCAAGCAGGTTGATAATGTTACTAAATTAACCTTCTGGGATGTCAACAAAGGTACTAACATTAATATTTGGTCTGATTATTGGATTCCCAACCACCCTCCGCCTATAGATAATACTACTAATAGCAACCTTACTAAGGTCTCCCAACTTATTATAAATAACCAGTGGAATACGAATATTATTATGCAATGTTTTAACAGGGATATATCTAACTCCATTTTGAGCATCAATCTGCAGGAACATATGAATGACAAGGCTCAATGGTCTCTGACCAAATCGGGTAAATTCTCTATCAAATCCATGTACTACTATTTGCGTACGGAATATAATGAGTATAATACTAAAGAATGGCATTTCATTTGGTCTCTTCCGATACAACCAAAAATCAAACTATTCCTGTGGAAATGTTGTACCAACAGCTTACCTGTGCGCAGTGTTATTGGACGATATTTGGATCATAACTTCGAATGTACGTTTTGTAGAGAACCTGAAACGACTACTCATGTGTTTTTACATTGCGAACTAGCTTCTGTGGTATGGTTTCACTTTAATATTTTCTCAGGCAATATTACTAACCTGGTTGATTGGATTATTTCTTGGAAAAGCCTAGATGAGCAGATTAGCGGACTTTTTGCTATTATTCTATGGCAGATATGGAAAGCCAGGTGTGATAAATGTTTCTCTTCAACTAAGGTTTTACCTATGATGATTATTGATCAGATTCACAGCACACCAACACTCCGTAAGGAGCGGGTAATCTCTCAATCTCAGGATAGGAACTCCCTCTGGTCCCCACCGATGGCGCCTTTTATCAAGATTAATGTAGATGCCTCGTTCGTGGATGGCAAAGAATTTGCGGGTATTAGCAACGTAGTGTATGATGATCAAGCCTGTTTTCTAGCGGCGTCGGCATGTAACTTCAGAGGACAAAATGCAGAAGAATGTGAATGCTGGGCAATAGTCAACGCGCTACAATGGTCGGCTTCAAAGAACATTGCTTACCTTCATATCGAAAGTGATAATAGTAACATTGTTCAGATGCTCAATGGTAAACAGGCAGATATTGGGTGGCAAACAATCAAGCTCTTTGACCGCATACGACAGCTTGAAGGAAACTTCAAAAGAATTATTTACTCTCACGTCAATAGGGAAGGAAATTCTAGAGCAGATCAGTTGGCTAAATGGAATCGCATGCACGGGGGAAAATGGATATGGCTAGCTCGATCAGATCTTCCTGTTTCCTTACAGTCTTCCTTTGTGTAGTTCTTGTGTTAGTAGTTTTCTCCTCAACAAAAAAAAAAAGAAAAAAATGGGAAGTTTTTTTTTCTTATCTAATTTGCTTCTATCAAATTAATGAATGACATGTGTATCATATAAAGTTCTTCTGGAGATATCAAATGAAGACATATAAAGTTTAAGGAAACTCAATTTAACCACATAAGAAAGAAAATCTCAACCAAGATTTGACACATAAGACTAATTGAGTTTTTTTGGGTTATTTCTCAAATAGTCCCCAACTTTATGACCAGCTTCTGCCTCGCCCCCTACTTTATAAAAATACCCAGATCGCCCCATTTTTCAGTTATCGTTATAACTCCGTTAACTAGTCATCACCTCTCTCTCCTCCATCTCATCATTTCTCTCTGCCACCTCATCTTCTCGCCACCTCATCGTCTTCACCGGCGAAGGTCGTCGACCGGCCAATTTTCGGCCCGGCTACCTTCAAACATAAAAAAAAATAAAAAATTTCTCTCTCCTGTTCTCTCTTCCTCTCCTTTTTCTCTCTCTTTTCTCACTCTCTCCTGAGTTCTAACAAGAGAGAGAGAGTACCATAGGAGCCTGAGGAAATGGGTCCGATCGCTGGTGTCGACCTCAATAAACATATAACACCTATGATTTTATCCAATTAAGGTTTGAGAACTTTTGTGACTCCGTGTGTATCCTAGGAAAGGATAATCAGATTAGGGTTTGACTACATAACAATAAACTTGGCGAGATTAAAAAGTTTCCTTGGTCTTTCCATCGGCCACGGTGGGAATTTTCATGCTTTGATTATTTTGTAGGAAATTTGAGGAAACGAATTGTAGATTTATTGAAGTTAGCGAAATTGGAAATGTTAACTTAAAGATTTCAAACCCACTTTCTTGATCTGGTATTATTGCTATGTTATGTTTTCTGTTCCGTGCAATCCGTAAATTTGGAGAAGAAGTGTGATTTAGGAGGTGGTTTTGTAGGGATTTACACCCTTCTACTAGTGTTTATAGCGGAAATATGACATCTAATGTCTACACTAGTATTCCCAGGATCACATGCAAAACTAGTAATTAATCTAATGGAGATAGTAGATTACCTTAATCGCTTTTCCCTCGAACTAGTTGAATTGATTGAAGAAGACCAAGAGCTTCAAGTGTAGCTCCTCTACTTGGGACACGAGCAATCAATTTGATCTCCCACCTTGTTGTATAGCTAGCACACCAATGGTGGTTGGAAAAGAAGAACACCTTCTTCTTTGACTAGATTGATAGTTAATGGGAATTAGCTCACTTTCTCCTCTCTACTTGATGTGGTAGAGTAAGAAAGCTTAGAGAGAAATTCCACACCTTATTCTCTGCCCTAAGAGTGTTTATATAGAACCCTAATAAGAATCCACCTCCTTTTAGGTTTCCTAAAACACCCTTTAGAATAAGATTTAGGGAAATAGTCGAAAATAGCAACTATTGGTATTTTGTCAATTACCTAAGGAGGAGGTGTCCAAACACCACGAAAATTGGCATATATAATGTTTATTATATCAGCAACTAACCCTCCAAAATTCAGCCCAATCCGAGTCCTAGAAGTACCCGAACCGGTCTAGGCCCAAAAACCCTGTTTTTGGCCTTTTTGTACTATCTTTGCCTAATTCCTTTTTAGGCCTATGAGATATGTTTATGAGACACTCCCATGATTATATCTCACTCCCACTAGTCATATCCTAGATCAATTTGTCACTCTTATGTGTAACCCGTTGTAGGATCCGATCGAAGTTAGCCGCGAATTACTTCGTAATTCGACGATCGTAGTTGGTCTCTAGCTACAACTCTACGATCCCTAAATCAATCGGACTTGATGATCTTCCACATCAATTGTCCTATCCGACAAATTGTTCGCATTGTCACCTTGGTCGAAGGACATCTCCTTCAACTCCTTCAGGTTTTTGTGATCAAATTGAAGTAGGAAATCGACTTTCTCATTAAATTTTGTAGCTTTGAGTGAAGTTATATGGTTAATCTCATATTTGTCTTGTTAATTTCTTAGTCAAGGTGAACATATGTAATCTCAATTTCGCCTTCATCCACGACCCCGTTTCTTCTTTTTTAATTTGAATCTCATTTCTTCATCTCTTCTTCCGCTCTCAAGGTTTTTTTTTTTCTCTCTCTCATTCTCTTTATATATATGTGGTTATCTATCTATCATGCGCTTTCTCTCTCTAAAATGAAATAAATCTCTCTGAAATCTGAATCTATTAGGTTGGAGAAACTTGTTCTTCAGATAATAACTACAATCAAGGATTGCATAATGATTCTTGTGCTTCAAACAGAAATTCTGGATCAAGATTACTCGAATCCAACCTACAAATCCTTCATCAAAGATATAGAAAACTTGATATTTGTAACAGAGATTGTGATTGATGGAGAATTTCTAGGTTTGACTTTCTGATTTATGATTTGATTTAGGCGAAAGAATTGCCATTCAATTAGTAAGAAAGGAAGAGAGAGAAAAGGAGAGAGAGAACAATATATTTTTTTTAATGTTTGAAGGTCACCGACCAGAAAATTGGCCGGCCGGCGACCTTCGCCGGCGAAGACGATAAAGTGACGAGAAGATGAGGTGATGAGATGGAAGAGAGAGAGGCGATGACCAGTTAATGGAGTTATAACGGTAACTGAAAAAGGGGGTCATCTGGGTATTTTTGATAAAGTAGGGGGCTAGGCAGGAAGCTGATCATAAAGTTGGGGCCTAGGCAGGGAAATAACCTTTCTTTTTTTGGTTTTTAATTGGAGATGGTCTTAGTCCAACACAAAACCAAACCTGCAACGACTCATTTGATCTAAGGACCTAATAGCAAATGTAGAACTTCTATAACCCTTCATCCATATAAACATAAAAAATGGAGGGTTAGATTCAATGCCATTTGGTCCCTAATTTAATAGCAAATTATTAACTTACTACTTTTATTCATTAACTTCAAAAATTTAATATATATATATAAGAAAAATAATAAATATATTATATTAAAAAATAAATAAATTCTTTGTGTTGACTTATCATAATTAATATTATTAATTAAATAATATTATATTTTATTTAAAGTACTAATTAATAATATCATCCGTTAATTAGAATAATAATTAATAATATTACTTATTAAATAAAATATTATTAATAAGCTTAGTATTTTTCAATTATATTATTGTTCATAATATTATTTATAGTTGAATAACTAACAACTGACTTTGTCTGACCTATTGGACTTAGGAACTTACTAAAAAAACATATATCTTATTCTTCTCATTTAATTCGTTGTAGAAATTCGTTAAGTCTAAATATCATATGGTTGGTTTATAATTTTTATTTCATTTTAATTAGCAGATAATGTCCGAATAATATAGAGATCGTAAGACTCATTTCTTTGTGGTCTACAGTAAGTGGTTTGTTGATTAGTTGTAATAAGAATCAATTTTGATCTATCTTATGAACTCCACTCTCTTGATTTGCTATACTCAAGAGTATCATGATTTTCATGATAAGGCACGTATCTGAATTTTTTTATTCAACGTATAAAAAGAATATGCCTTAGTAAAAATTTTTGACTAGCCTATTAAGTCTTTAGATTAACATCTTTATTATTTTATAAGTTTAAAATTATTAACTTACTATATTTAATTATTAACTTTTAAATTTTAAAAGTTATTTTTATCCTATTAAGTCTCTAGATTAACATCTTTATTATTATTTAAAATTATTATTTTACTATTTTTATTTATTAACTTTTAAAATTTAATATGTAATACTCAGGGACGGAACCAGGATTTTTGGTAGGAGGGGGCCGAACCATTTTAATATATAGCGATTCGATTCAAAATTACACAAAGAAAAATAACATGAGACTACTACGCCTGATAGTTTTTTCACTTTAATGTATCAAAATGGAACCCGTCGCTCATTCAAATCTCCAAAATCATTTATGATGGATTTTGTGCTAAACTTCTTAGCAATTTCTTTTTCAATGTACAAAAATCAAAATTTGGATGACTTAAATTAATTTTTGTTTACGACTGGAATCGATATAAATTATCAATTAGAAAATAAATTGAATTAAGTTGACAATTGAAACACTAAATCATAGAAATTTACAACTAAATAGATGGGTAGCGAAACTTAAGGTCATTCAAATTTAAGTCATTACTGGGTCTAGGTGGTGGAAGTTGGTAACTTAAGATCATTTAAGTGTTTATAAAACAAGAATTTAAGTAGGACAGATAGTTTCAATTAAGTTTGTGGGCAAGTTCTAGGGGTAGAACTTGGTAACTTTTGTTTGAATTGGTTACTTAGATTTGGCTTGTGGGGTAAAGATTTAAGTGGCCTTTAAGTAAATCTTTTGGTTGGGTTTCCTTTGAATTGGGTCAAGAGATGGGGCAATAAAGTTGACAACATGAACTTATAATTTTCCATATATACTAAGGGCCCACATATAGAAGTAGTGAGTAGACTAAGGGCCAGGGGGGCCATGGCCACTCCTGGCCCTAAGGTAGATACGTCCCTGGTAATACTCCCTCCGTCCCAAATTAAGAGTCCACTATTCCTTTTTTGGATGTCCCAAATTAAGAGTCTCATTCCTAATATATCATATAAAATCCCTTATTTTTCCATGAATATCCTTTCTTTGATATTCTTAATATAGGGTGCATTAATTAAGCTAATTAAGATATTTGGCATTTTCCAATACAAAAGTTGGTTTTTCTTTGTAATCTTTCAATTACTTCAAGAAAAGTTAATTACTTCAAGAAAAGCTACATGTATTTCTAGAATGGAAATTATAATCCTTGAATTACTTCAAGAAAAGTTGTCAAATAAATAAGGGTAAACATGGAAGAAGAAAAAATATGAAAATAAGTTGGATTACCAATATGGGACTCTTAATTTGGGACGGAGGGAGTATATGAAATGAAATAAATAAAAAAAACAAACAAATATATTTTTGTTGAAAACTAAATATATTATATTAAAAACTAAATATATCATATTAAAAACTAAATAATATTATTAATTAAATTATATTACTTATTATTAAAATAATAATTAATAATAGATGTGTTAATTAATATACTGAGTAATAATATTATTTATTAATTAAAATACTATTAATAATAGTATTTGTAAATTAGAATACAAGTGTGATAAGATATAAATGTTAATTTAAAACTTTACTAAGAATTTAAATATTAATCATGTTACGATTGAACAACGTCATTGTCAAGTGGAAGTATCAGTATTATAATCTACATCTATTTTTACGATTATTAATTTTCATTATATCAAGTGCCGATCACATTCTACGGTTGAACAACGACGTTGTCAATTTACTGGGACAAGTGGAAGTATCAGTATTTAGTACCTACATTTATTTCACGATTATTAATTTTTATTTTATAAGGTGTCGATCACATTCTGTTGTTGAACAATGACGTTGTCAATTTACATCTATTTCACGGTGATTAATTTTAATTGTATAAGGTGACGATTACAAGCGATCCTCAAACTAACTTCACAACCATTGAGGTCGGATGACATATCAGTGATTATATATGTATTTAGTTATATCACGATAAATTTATTGAAAATAGTTTTCTTATTCTCTCTAGGAGGTCTATTAGGGTACTTTTTTGTTGAATAAATAATATTATTAATCATATATGTTGATGTAGTTAAATCACAATAAACTTACTAAAGTAGTTTCTTATACTTTCTGGGAGGTATATTAGGGTACTTTTGTTAAATAAATAATATTATTAATTAATAATATTATTTTATAATGAAAGTGGGACGGAACATAAAAGTAAATTTATAAAATTAATTAAGGATCTAAATATTAAGTATATGGGAACTAAGGACCAAAAATAATTTATTGGGAGATTTTAAAAGGCCTCCCCGTTTTTGTTAAAAGGCCTCCCCATGATTTCGTTGACTTAGTAAAAACCCTTTGACTTAGCTTGGTTAAAGGGCCCCCCTCTTTGAATGGGTGAAAAAAACCCCCTTTAAAGGTGTATTTAACCCACATTTTCTCTCCTCCATCTCATTTTCTCTCTCTGCCACATCATCATCTTCTCCGGTAGGTCAAACTTCCGGCCGGCGACCTTCAAATATTTTTTTTTTTTATTCTCTCTCTTCTCTCTCTCTCTCCAAAAAAATTTTTTTTTTTTTTTAACTCTCTCTCTCTCTAGATCTATAGAGAGAGAGAGTGCAGCCATTGAAGGTCTGCGAACAGACCTTCAATGGATCTGTTCGCAGACCTCCAAAGGGTCTGCGAACAGACCCTTTGAAGGTCTGTTCGCAGACCCATTAGAGGTCTGCGAGCAAATCCATTGGATCTGCTCTCTCTCTCTCTAGAGATCTAGAGAGAGAGAGAGATAAAAAAAAATTTTTTTTTGGAGAGAGAGAGAGAAGAGAGAGAATAAAAAAAAAAAAAAAAAATTGAAGGTCGCCGGCCGGAAGTTTGGCCGGCCGGCAACCTACCGGAGAAGATGATGATGTGGCGTGGTCAACATCTCTGGTCTTGGGTTAAGTTTGACCTAACGGCGTTAACTTTGCCGTTAAGTCAAATATTGATGAAGGAGGTGCTCTTTTGTAGAGGGGGCCCTATAACCAAATGGGTTATAATGAGGGGCGCATTTAGCGGGGAGGCCTTTTAACAAAAACGGGGGGCCTTTTAAAATTTCCCTAATTTATTTATCCAAATCTCTATAATGAAGACCCATTATTCACAATTAATGGGTCCGCTTTAATTTAAGGCTCTAATGCATTTGTGCTTGCTTTCTTTCTCATTTTAATCAATCAAATTGTTCAATTTTTTTCTTCATAATATCAATATATTTGTTTTATGAATTTTTGAGTCAAAGGTCCAAAATCTGGAGGATAAACTCAAAAAAAATCCATTCTTGTCCAAAAATTAGTTGCAGGTCCAAATGTCAATTTTTTTTATTTTGATCCCCTTCTTGCCCTTAGACGGGACATGCTGACGTTTTCCTGAAAAAAAAAACTGACTGGTAAATAAAATAATTTACCAGTACACGAAAAATTCAAATTTTCAAATTTCCGCCCAGCAAACCATCTCTTCCCGATAAATAAAATAATTTCCCGTACACAAAAAATTCCAATTTTCAAATTTCAATTTTCCGTCTAAAATTTCAAATTTTGTTGGACGAAATTTCAAATTCCCGCCCAAATTTCCAGTAAATAAAATAATTTCCCGGTCACAAATTTTTTTTTTCAAAATTTTCAAACGAAATTTCAAATTCCCGCCCAGCAAATGTGTCTAGTACAGAAAAAAATTTCCAGTAAATAAAATAATTTCCCGAAAAAAATTTCGTTTCTCGGGAATTTTTCGGTGGCAGTTCCGTAAATTTCTGAACAGTACAGATTCTGATGGACTAGTTGTCAGATTCTTTTTCAGAAAAAAATCGTTTCCCGAGAAATTTCGATGGCAATTTTGTAATTTTTCGATGGCTATTTTGTAATTTTTCGATGGCATGAACCGTAAATACTTTGTTTTCCAAGAGCCATTTCGTCATTTTTTTTCCCAACCTGACACTTTGGACCTGCTTTTTATTTTTTGCCTACCTAGGATGGGAATCCTATTAAGGACCTCCTTTTGGACCCTTCACCCAATCCCCCTTGTTTTATATATATGCAGTTAGCTTTTCAAGATGATAGATACGGATGGAAAAGAGCACCTTATAAGTTTTTGTTTTTGTTGCAAATATAAAAATGTAGGACATAATCGTTCTAAAGATCTTATTAACATATTAGGGCACGAACTATCAATCAAATTTGACTAAATTTGAACCGAGTGCTTCTATAGGCGCCCCATATTATTGCTTTAGGCGCTCTCCCCAAACATGCCACCCGGTTTTTCATACTGTATTTATAATTGCTGTATTTTGGATACTCTAACTTTTTGATATTCTACTTATTGTTTATTTTTTTTGTTTTCTTTTTTCTTAAATTAGTTATTTTATTGAGAGAGATTTCAATTTCTTTGTTTCAACCCTTGCAATTTCTTCTTTCTCTGTCTTCTTCTTCCTTTTCTCTTATCTCTCTCCAAATTTTCGGTGAAGGGGAGGAGCCCCTTCACCGAACTCTGGTTTCGTCTGGAACAGACGACGAGACCAAACCTCGTCTGGAAACTAGATCTAGTCCAGACGAGATCCAATCTTGTCTAGTTTTAAACAAGATGAGATTTAGTCTCATGTGATGTGCTTTCCTGACGAAACCAGAGGTCGGGCTAAAGGGCTCCTCCCCTTGCCGGATATATATAGAGAGAGAGATAAGAGAAAAGAAGAGGGGAGAAGAAGAAAGAAGAAAGAGAAAAGAGAAGAAGGAAGAAGAGAGAAAACAAAAGAAGAAGAAATAAATGAACAATTTTTCTTATTAAGTTTGAAGGTTGTCGAAAAAATTTTGTCAGACAACGACCTACGTTGGAGAAGATGATGAGGAATATAGAGATGAAGTGGAGGAGAGAGAAAAGGTGGCTTTAATGTTTTTAATTTTTTTAGAATGAATTCCATTTTGGGCCACAATTTGGTTCTATAAAAGTTGAATTCTTTTTTGGAAATTAATTTTTTTTTTTAAAAGAGAGAGAGAAAATGAGATTAGAGAAATCATTTTTATAAGAAGGGTAAGTATGGCAAACAGAAAAGTTAACCATCAAACTTAACTGATGGAGTTAACAAACAGGGATCAATTTTGAATATACGAAAAATAGGATGTCAAAAAGAAGCTGGTCACAAAATAGGAAACCAAAGAAAAACTAATTTTTGAGTTTATAGTCCAAAAATCTACCCCTCAACCCACATTTAGTCCACCCTAACAATAATATATGATATTAAGCCAAAATATTAATAAAAATGAAAATCTAGTCCAAATGGGTATATCTCTATAGAAAACACAGATCTTTATGTTTCATATTTAATCATGATACCCATTATGACCTTGTATATAAGATATAACCCTTTTTGAAAATCAATCCCCAAAATTCTATTTCCTTTTTTATCTCACTTTTTCTCTCTCCAATCTTCTCACCATAACCGAACCCTTTATTTTCTCTCTCTAAAATTGAAACCCTACTTCATAACTGAAACAACCATCGATTCTCCATTACGGAATATCCGAATCTTCTACCACCTTATTCCACCTCCAGAAACCACCATCGTTTATCCATATTTGGTTCTCCATCATCAAATCTTTGGTTTTGTATCCCTGAAAAGAACTCCAACTGCTTATAGAAGTCAAATCGTCTCAACTTAACGTTTCCTCCCTCTAAGATGCATCATCTGTGTATTCATCACGTTTAAATCCGTTCTTCTTTCATCATCTTCGATAATGTTTTCATCATCTCTCTGTTTTTAGTTCATTTTCATTATCTACCAGTTTTAAGTTTTAGATGTTTTTATAAACCGTCTGTATTCATCATTGTTATCTCCATCTTCTGATCCAAATCAGATTTCTGTACCATTCTATTCTAACATATTCTGGAACACAATATTTTTACTAAACGTTACTTGTTTATTATTGAACAAAACACATATTTGTTGCCTCGTTATTACGTAGTTGCAGAATACTATTTTTTTTTGCTAATTCTTATTTTGCTTCCTAAATAATGCGTTATTTATTGTTCATGTTTAATATATCATTAGATAACAAAAAACGTCTTTTCAAAAATTAAACATTTTATTTATTGAGATCATTACAAATTTTACAAAATATTATACAAAATGTACCATGCTTTTTGTGTTTTCCTATATTAAGTATGCATTTTGTTGACTATATAATTTATTTTTGTTGTTACAGTTTAAGATTTAGTTATGAAATTTTCTACGGAAGCATCAAACGTAGTGGAGAAGACTATTCTCAAATTCAATGGTTGGGATAAAATCTTCACTCAAGTTGGTCAGTTGTTTCCAAGTGGTGCTAAAGCATTTCGGTTCGCTTTTCGTTAATATAGTATAAGCACATGGCTTGATTTCGATTATGTAATTACCTAAATGATAGAGATGGGTGGGTCAAACGTTGTCAATTTCTTTCAATCCCTGGCCCCAGCATCATGGGCTGACTCATTCTTTTCCGGTCAAATGTAATCAAATCTCAACAATTTTCATATTTCAGCATATAATTATCGTTCTTACATTTACAAAACAAAACATATTTTCTAATTACAGAGAATTGTTCATAAATTATACATTATTTATGAATAAGAAAACATTGTTTCTAGTGGACATATCATAGTTTATCTACCTGTGCACATTTAAGATAAATCATAAACAAGTTTTTAATCTATTATTGTTACCTAGGCACACTGCTATATCTTCACAACTATCAGAGTAATTCAACAACCAGATTCGACATGCTAGGGTACTTCCAATTACAACGATGTTGCAATTCGTATGCATATAATGGAGACAATGAACTTGAATCGCGAGTTAAATCCGGAACCATCTTCTCTGTAAACTTCAACAAATTTATTTTTGTTCACTTTCTTCATCAACAACTCTCTCACTTACTTGTATCAAATGAATAAAATTAATGAATATATTCAGTGTAAGATGTAAAAAATCTAATAAATAACATATTATTTATATACTGTTTTAAACAAAAACAGTACCAAAATGTATTTTCTATTAAACAAGATACACTATTAATGGACAATATATTTAGGTGAAAATTTTTCAATCAATATGTACAGATTTCATATATGAAGTCATCAACTGACCATCTCACAAGCCTTGTGTATTTATCAGCATGTCTTGGGCACTTCTTGTACAAATCAGTGTGCATGCACACCCAAAACTATTCTGAAGGAAACGAAAATAAGAATGATGAGACGCTTGAACTTAGGATGAGTGTTTTTCGAAAAGAAAATAGAAGATTTTTCGAAATTGATCAACTGGCCAGAGGCCTTGCAGAAGGTATCTAGAATATGCTGAAGCACGGAGAGATTAGCCAAAGAATTCTGACCGAAAATAATACAGTCATCAGCAAAAAGTAAGTGTTTGATTTGTATACTGGATCGAGGAATTTTGAATCCCTGGAAAGGGGTGTCACAACAGCTGTTTTCAAGCAGTCTACTAAAACTAGACTGTTCTCTTCTATTACTAACCAGATCCAGCATAAGCTCTCTAAATGGAAAGCCTCTA
Source organism: Eschscholzia californica subsp. californica (assembly GCA_002897215.1). Taxonomy (NCBI): domain Eukaryota; kingdom Viridiplantae; phylum Streptophyta; class Magnoliopsida; order Ranunculales; family Papaveraceae; genus Eschscholzia; species Eschscholzia californica. The sequence goes on from BEHA01015213.1 coordinate 18,271, forward strand.
TTCTCTCTCAAGCTGGCCGATCTATTGTGGTCTCCACAATAGCTGCGGCTGTTCCCCGATACCAAATGCAATGCTTTTCCATCCCTAAGGGCGTAAGCAGACGCATTGAGGCCCTTCAAAGGGCTTTCAGGTGGGGAAAATCTAAATCCATACATACCATTCACTTCCGCCATTTGTCTTCCCAAAAATCTCGGCGGTCTTGGCTTTCGCCTTCCTGACCTTGACAATCAAGTTTTTCTCAGTAAATTAGTTTGACGACTCTTTAAAAACCCAACTTCACCTTGGGCCGAAATTCTTAAGGCTAAATACTTTAACAAAGAGCAATTCCCTAAAGAGGCAAAAAATCACCACTCTTGGCTTTGGAAATCCATATCCAAACATATTAATAAAGTGTCCAAACTAGTCTTCTGGGATGTTAATAAAGGTACTAATATAAACATTTGGCATGAGTACTAGATTCCTAATCATCCCCTCCGCTGAACAACGATAATAATTGTCATCTCACTGTTGTAGCCCAACTTATCACTAATAACCATTGGAATACGAATATTTTATCTCAATACTTTAATGATAATGTATGTAATGCAATTTTGAGTATTAATCTGCAGGCACATCAGATGGATATAGCTAGATGCTCACTAACCAAATCGGGCAACTTCGCTATCAAATCCATGTATAACTATTTACGTTCTGAGAGGAACCCGTATGAAACCAAGGAATGGAAATTTATATGGGAATTGCCTACCATTCCCAGAATCAAACTATTTGTGTGGAAATGTTGTATCAATAGTTTACCAGTCCGGGACAAAATAGGAAAGTTCATTGGTGGCTTATACGACTGTGAATTTTGTAATGATATGGAAACTATGAACCATGTTCTTCTTCATTGTGGTTTTGCTAAATCAGTGTGGTTTTTGTTTTATATTATTTCAGAAAATATATATAGCCTGCAGGAATGGATTATTACTTGGAAGGATATAGACGAAGATTCAAAGACTCTTTTTGCTACCATTCTTTGGAATATATGGAAGGCCGGGTGTAATAAATGCCTCTCGCATACCAATACTACACATGAGATGATGGTAAACAGAATTAGGGGTACCCCAGTATCCACTAAGATACATCAAAACAACGAGGAGTTGAATCTAACCAGTCAGTCGCTTCAGTCTTTGACACCTTTTGTCAAGATCAATGTTGATGCATCTTTCATAGCCGTTACCGAAATGGCTGGCGTAGGGTGTTTCATGCAGGACGATCATTCAGTGTTTGTAGCAGCTGCAGCATAAAATATTAGGGGGCAGAATGCGGAAGAATGTGAATTTTGGGTTATAATTAAGGCGTTGCAGTGGGCCAACTTCAATCAGCTTTCATGCATTCGAATAGAGAGTGATAATCTCAACGTTATTCGGAGATTACGTCAGGAAGAATCGTCGATATATTGGCAATCAGAAAACCTTATGCAGATCATTTATCAGCTTACGAACGAATTAGTAGAAGTGGACTTCTCATTTATCTCGAGGGAGAGTAGCATAAGGGCAGATCAGTTAGCTAAATGGGGACGAACACATGAAGGAAACTGGATGTGGATCTTGGAACAGGCTTATCGGGAGGTTCTTCTTAACATAAAGTACCGAACTAATAGAAATCATAAATAGGTGACATATGTATTATATATATAAAGGTTCTTCTTAACATAAAGTACCGAACTAAGAGAAATCTTAAATAGGTGACATGTATATATATATATATATATGTGTGTGTGTGTGTGTGTGTGTGTGTAGTAAGTATAATCCGTGCATCCGACACGACTAGATATGTTTGATGCATTATTTATCACAATATCACAAGTGCAAAGGTTTAGTGTATCCCACTTATATTCGTATGTTGCATTTATTCATTTTCTAAATATCCTGCTTCGTGTAAATGAAACCATGTATCATATTAGGTAAATAATAAAAAGATAATCTGAATGCATTCATTAAAAAAATCCAAAAGAAGTCCTTAATAAATTAACAAAGGAAAAGAGACAAGTTGCAAAGAAAATACAAATTTAACATCGAAATTTCCCAAACTCCTTTGGACTGGCCTTGGATGTCGCTACGATGGTTGTACAGTTTGAGCGGAAAAAATTCCTTGAGATGAACTGTCTACATGTGGCTACAATGTTCCTCACTTGTAGTTGTCATAGTTCCTTGCGTATGAAATATTCGACGACCCATTTCAGATCTCTAGATGGAAAAATTCAAGAATTTGAATGCTACAAGGAACCATTCTTTAAATTACTAAGCGACTGAATGTCTGACAACATTGGGATGTGTCAAGAGAAGTTGGAGGTATATTAGAGAATTCTTTGAATATTGCAAGGAACCCATATTAGACCTTTATAGTATTTCTTTGCAGTTTACATCTTAGTCATATATTAGAGAATAACTACGTAAAGTTACCCTACTTTGCACATGCCATCCACTTATGACATAACCACTTATAATTACTTTGCTTACACTTGTATCTCACACATGAATAACAAATAACTAACCTAAAAAACCTAAAATAAAATAAAATAAAATTTTGTAAATGACTCCCTAATCTAATCAACAAGTGGGAACCTTGAAGATGCCTTCATCACCCATTCAGTTTATCGCCACAAAAATAGTTGAAATAAAAACATATATATAATGAACAACATATTCTACGTAAAAGATTGATCCAAAATAAACTTCAAGCATCAAGGTCATGGTCCAAAATGTTAAGTTTAAGAAAAATAAACTTCAACAATGGAATTAAGAAGAGAAATAAACATTAACAAGTAAAGCAAAGATGGTCAAATTTCATTCCGTCGTCGTGGATGATCGAGGACCCGGAGACTGTGTAACAATTATAGAAACGATGAAACATTGGTAATCAAACACAAAAACAATGAATCGAAAACATAAATCAAACGTGAACTTTTTGTGTAACTGCACATTAAATCATACTGGTTGGAGAATTAAGCGACAAGACCGTGCACAAAACTGATTATTTGAGAAGAGAGTAAAGTTTTCAAACTTTAGGTAGCTAACAATTAAATGGATCAAACATCCATAAATAAACAAAAAATTTCTTCAAAATACCTTTAATGGAGGTTAAAGCAAAGATAAGAATGTCTTCGATGGGTATATATATAAACTTCGATGAGGAAAAATAAAGTGGCCTGTCTTGAATGCATATATTGGAATATGTTTATAGTTTTTGGGTATGTTGTTGTTGTGGTTGAAATAACGATCCATCGCATTTAAACTGTAAATTACCAAAAGATTGAGGAAAATAGGAGTTAACAGAACCATGAAGCAAACTCCATAAAAAATGCATAATAGAAAATTAAAAAAATTCATACCACCAGAATCTGATAATGAACAATAGCTCATTCTCATCAACATTAGCTTTCAGCACAAGCAAAATATGTTAAGTAGACTACCATAAGAAAGCCTCTTCATCTATTAATCATATCCTTAAAATTAACATCCCTTAGGAAATCAGTAACTCGAATAATTAACTTTTGTGTTAATGTCAGCATGAATAATAATAATTGACTACTGTATTAATGTCATCATGAACAATAGAGAAAATTAAGTGATGGAGAAGCCATTAAGGAAATCATACTTATTAAGTGATGGAGAAGCCATTAAGGAAATCATAAATAAAGGACACCATATTTAACGAGGTTCAGTCGGACATTCACGACCTACATCCTCGGAGAAAGCCAGAATGGCTACATACTTTATTAACCACAATTGTGGTGATTTGTTACAATGATTGATTAGTAATCGAATGATTTAATCCTTATAACCCTCTCTTATTTATAGAGAAATTAGGGTCAGGGTTTCCAACTTTCTCCTAACTAAACTAAAAAACAATATAAATATATCTAATAATAATATTAGACATATTACAGGAAATATTCTAAATATATGAAACTGAATATTCTTGATCTTCACATATCTTCAAATATCTTGGAATAGTCTTGATCGTCGGATCTCCTCATCTCGATTCGTCTCTTATATCACGTGTTTACACGTATCTCAACACCCTCCCGCAAGTCGGAACACAGAACTTTTGAAGTGACCGACTTGAAGAAAAGAGTGAAATAATCGCATCCAAAACTTACGGCATACTCGAACCGGCTAGGTTGGACAGAGCAACTTTGACTTCGATTGACCGAAAAAGAAAACAACTTGATGATGGGGCTTGAACATGACTTCAAAATAATTGTCTCACTTTGGATTTTGAGCTGAATTAATGTTTTTTTTTCTTGCCAGTTGCTACTTGGTTTGCATGGAGTAACGGAAAACAAGCTAAGTCTCTAAAACTCTATACTACTGTTTCTCATTAATTTAAGAATATAGGGTATAACCGACCTCCTTGTTGTCACAAAAGCTTCTTCACACTCTTCTCGAAAACCTCATTAGCCATAACTGATAACATAATGTCATCTTCTACCCGGTTTTCTCGGTTTGGATGTGAGAACAATAAACACAAGAGAATTATGTAAAAGTCGAACAAATCAACAAAGTGACTGGAAAGTAGAATCACAACGAAAGAAAATCGTTGGAAAGAGAGGATTTTTTTTTTTTAGAATCTGAATTCAAACCTAGAGTTTTGACTTGAGAAGTTCAAATGAAGAAATCAGAACAAGAGATTCAAACCAGGATAAATTGATCTTGGTTTAGTCTTGTCTGGATCGATCTTCACGAAGAAGAGGAAGACTTCTCATAGATAATAACAACCGCCTTGGCTCTGGTACCATGTAGAAATTCACGATAATGTGATAATTGGAGATAGATGAACATAAATAAAGGACACCATATTTAACGAGGTTCAGTCGGACATTCACGACCTACATCCTCGGAGAAAGCCAGAATGGCTACATACTTTATTAACCACAATTGTGGTGATTCATTACAATGCTTGATTAGTAATCGAATGATTTAATCCTTAGAACCCTCTCTTATTTATAGAGAAAATAGGGTCAGGGTTTCCAAGTTTCTCCTAACTAAACTAAGAAACAATATAAAATATATCTAAATTATTATTAGATATATTACAGAAAATATTCTAAATATATGAAACTGAATATTCTTGATCTTCACATATCTTCAAATATCTTGGAATAGTCTTGATCGTCGGATCTCCTCATCTCGATCGTCTCTTATATCACGTGTTTACACGTATCTCAACAATTTTACCAAGCTCAAATCACTTCAAGACGAACTACAATCTTTCTTGGTTATTGATCCTTGTTTCTGTGGTCAAGGAAAGTCTCTTCTCGATCGAACTAATCAAGATCGTGCTATGGAGTTTCTTGAAGGACTCCATGATCGATTCTCGGCTATTCTTAGCCAAATTCTATTAATGTATCAGTTTCCGTCTTTGTTAAAAATTCATAGTCTTGTGAGTCAAGAGGAAACTCAACAAAATATCATTCTTGATACTACTCAAGGAACCGAGGCTGCTGCCCATGCGGTTTCCGATTCGATTCCTCTCGGTCCGGTCGCATGGACTGAACCGACAAACAACGAACTAAACGTCTCTGACCCTAATGTGACCACTGTCAGGTTCACGACCGTCATCGATCCACCTGCTACAAACTTCATGGTTACCCGCCTAGGAATTTGTCGAACCCCATTGCTGCTTCGGTAACCAATCCGAGCAACCAAGGGATGCCGTTAGACACTTCAATGACCCAGGAGCAGTTTAATTTTTTAAACACACTCCTGGACCAGCATCGTTCTGTTATGGGACAACAAACTAACGTGAATACAACAGCAGCTATAGGCACCTCCACCCAACCCACCATCAACTTGGCAGGTACATTTCTTTCTTCTTCACCTTGGGCGGTCGATTCCAGTCAGCTAAGCATATCGGCTTGTCCCTTTCCTCCTTTTCTTATTATGATACTGCCCATTCAAACTACTTTGTCTGTTTACCCGATGGGTCTCATTTTCGAGTTTTTCATATTGGACCGGTATCTATTAATGACGATTTAATCTTAACGGACATTCTCTATATTCGTGCATTCAAGTTCAACTTGATTTCTCTCTCCCAAATTACCATCTCGCTTTCCTGTGATGTTAATTTTAACAAATCTTCGTGTGTCTTTCAGGACCCCACGACGACTCGGACGATAGGAATTGGTTATCAGGTTGATGGCTTATACTTTCTACGCACAGAGCCTAGGATTTTTTCTATTTCAGTTTCTAATAATTTTGATGTTCGGTATTGGCATTTTTTCTTTGGGTCATTTCAAGTTTAATTTGGACAAATTTCCTTGTAGTAAGTCGAATTTATTAAATAATAAATCTCCGTGCTTTATTTGTCCGTTGACTAAAAAACCTCGTTTACCTTTTTTAAGAAGTACTTCTCGCTCTTCTCGGCCATTCGAATTAATTCATGCCGATTTATGGGGTCCCTTTCGACCCCTTCTCTCTGGTTGTCGTTTTTTCTTAATTTTAGTTGATGACTATTCAAGGGGTACTTGGTTATTTCTTATGCACTCTAAATCAAATACAAAGAGAGTTTTCTCTCATTTTTACAATTATATAAAGACTTACGTAAATCACAAAATCTCTTCCATTCATTCAGGAACATGAGGTGTTCTATTCCCTCCCCTTCAAACTTTTCGATCTGACAATGGTTCTGAATTCATGTCTAATGATCTTCAATGTTGTTTCCAGGATCATGGAATCCTTCATCAACGAAGTTGTACTTACACCCCTCAACAAAATGGGATGGTAGAAAGGAAACACCTTCACATATTGGATGTAGCACGTGTTCTCCGTCTTCAAGCTAATCTTCCTCTCTCCTTTTGGGGAGAGTGCGTTCTCACGACAGTTTATTTAATTAATAAACTCCTTACACCTCTCTTAGATGGAAAATCTCCACATGAAGCCCTTCTTGGCTCTCCTCCTAGCATTGACTATCTAAGAGTTTTTGGTTGTCAATGTTTTGCTCATAACAATAATATAAAAACCAAATTGGATTCACGTACCATACCAGGTATTTTTGTTGGTTACACACATGGCTAGAAGGCTGTCAGATCTTCGACCCTTTTCACTTCCTGACATGTCACCTTTCATTAGAATGTCTTCCCCATGCATAATCCCTCTCTGAATTCTTCATACATTCAGCCTTTCATCGCTTTACCCGACGATGGCTCTTTCGGCTACTCTCCCGAAACTATAAATCAATCCAGCGCCGAATCACAGGAGCCCCCCCATCCGCTTCAGCTCGTTGGGCCTCATAATACAGACGCACCTTCGTCACATGGCCTTGGCACACGCTCGGTCTCTGTGCCCGCTCCTTCTACTGAAGGCACACCCGACCCAACTTCTTCCACAAACGACCAGTGCCGCTTCTCTGTAGGCACCCCCGTCGAGACCGTCATCTCTCCAACATAACAGATTCCCCTCCGTCCGGTCTCTTCTCGGCCGACCTGAACTCATCGACGACCTGCTCATCTGGACGATTACGTTTGTAATCAGTTTTCTATCCCATTCTCCACCTTTACTTCTTCGGTCTGTCATCCGCTTTCGCACTGTCTTTCGGTATCTCAGTTTTCAACTGATCACCAAGTCTTCTTACATCTCTTCTATCAACAACGGAGCCTAAGTCCTTTAAACAGGCTATGCCCTCTCGTCACTGGCGTGAAGCTATGTCTAAGGAAATTGCTGCTTTGGAGTCAAACAACACTTGGACACTTACCGATATTTCGGCTGGTAAACACCCCATTGGCTGTAAATGGGTGTACAAAATCAAATTTTGGTTTGATGCATCTGTTAAACGTTATAAGGCTCATTTTGTTGGTACGTAAGGATTATACCCAAGTCGAGGGACTTGATTATCACGATACTTTTGACCTGGTTGCCAAACTTGTCACCGTTAGAGTTCTTTTATATATCGCCGCCATCAACAAGTGGCCTCTCCATCAACTCGAAGTCAATAATGCCTTTTTACAAGGCAATCTAGATGAAGAAGTGTACATAAAACTTCCACCGGGAATTCCATTCAGGGGGAGTCACCTCTTCACCTACTCTCACAATTCGGTCTGCATTTACGTTTTAGTTTATGTTGATGATATTGTGATTACTGGTAATAATACCAAAGCTATTTCTTCCCTCAAATTATTTCTCGCTCAACGTTTTTTTCTCAACGACCTTGGTCGTCTTCAATATTTTTTGGTAATTGAAGTATCCCGATGTTCTCAAGGTATTTTCCTATGTCAGAGGAAATATATTCTTGACATTTTATAAGATTTTGGCCTCACGATAGTCAAAGTCTCTCCGTTCCCAATGGAACATAAATCTCGTCTTAGCAGTACCGATTGCTCTACGTTAGATGATCCGTCACCATATCGTTGCCTCATTGGTCGTTTACTTAACTTAACAGTAACTCGACCAGATATCTGCTATGCAGTTAACAACTAAAGTCAATTTTTACAAACGCTGACGGACGTTCATTTGAATGCGACTCATCGTATTCTTCGTTACCTGAAAGGCTCCATTGGAAAAGGATTTTTTCTATCTGCTTCCAGTTCTTTTCTAATCTCATGTTACTGATTGGGATGGTTGTCCTTCCACCCGACGCTCCACTACGGGTTATTTTACTATGTTAGGATCTAGCCCCTTATCTTGGAAATCTAAAAAGCAACATACTGTGTTGCTCGTTCTTCCGTTGAGGCCGAGTTTAGAGTCTTGGCCACTTTGACTTGCAAACTTCAATGTCTCAAGTCTTTTCTACATGATTTTGCTGGGATTCAACACCCTGATCCAATGCCTGTGCATTGTGACAATAAAGCCGCATTACATATTGCCAATAATCCGGTATTCCACGAACGTACCAAACATATCGAGATTGATTGTCAACTTGTTCGTGAGAAAATAAAATCTAATCTTATTCTCCCTCAATACACGCCGACTTCCGATCAACTCGCAGACATAGTTACGGAGCCGCTTGGAGCTGAAGCCTTACAAAAGAATATTCGCAAGTTGGACCTCATTACCATTCCTGCTCCAACTTGAGGGGGAGTATTATGGATAGTCGTATGGGCTGCCCGATCCGACTGGGTCTCACCGACCCGGTCGGTTAGTGTTAGGGTTTTAGGATAGTTATTAGATAACTATCAAGTATTTTTGTATGTATCCAAGTTTGTATACAATTAGGATTTCTTTTTTGTGTATATATACATGTACAGTTCTAATAAATAGTACATAAGAATATTTTTACCAAGAATACTCTCTCTCTCTCTCTCTTCCTAGCTCTCGTTCTATCTCCATCTCTATCGATCCATCTCGTGGGATCATATAATTCATACTCTATAAATGTTGTGTGTTATTATTGTTTACGTGCTTCGTGATTATGTTGTATTTATTCCATTGCATACTAAGATCCTGGTATTCCCGCATTTGAGAAAAACTCTAAATGGACCGATCACCTATTTGGAGTGGCGTTATTTTTTCAATACAACCTGCCAGTTGGTGGTTATGGCGTGTCAATGGCGATTTATGGTTTTCTAGTTAGTGATGGTGATATTTATGAAGTGAAAAATAAATGTCAACCTATATTGGTGGTCGAAATGGTCTGAAGAAATGAAGTATGCACCTTCACTGCGAGATAGCGTCCCGTTAGGGATCACTTCAGAACAACATCATGTCCAGTACTTGATTCTCTGGCCGGCTAACAAGGAATCTGAGAATACCAATGAAAAAAAATCCCGCATAGCTTCTTACTGTTCCTTGACTACAAACTCCAAATAGAGAAATAAAACTCACTACTGGAGCAGGTCAGACACTTCCAAAGACTAGCAGAATGTTTCCCTCATTTGTTTGAAGCACTGAACATCCAATTCTGAGTGGTAATTTCGGGATCAATCGAAAAAAACACGGAATAGGACATGCAGCACATGCAACTTACATAACATTTTTCTAACTAATAATATGTAAATAATGCATGCAATATTCTTATCCTTCCTACAGATAAAATGTGAAGGCAGATGTACAAATATTTACATTGCTAAAGACGAGAGCAGATCAGGACGTCCATGACTCCATGGTGCTTTACGTGTTCTCTGCCTTCTTTGTGCTTCAAGTTCAACATCCATAACTAAATGCCTAAATCAAATGCAGAACTGCAGCGATTTAGATATTTAAATGATCCATCTTCCAAAATTGTCAATCAGTGATGAAGATGAACAGATAACAAATATCAGAGAGATTAGGTTTAAACGAAAACTTTTATTCAGATTGAAATCATCATTAGATTACAAGATATTATCCTCTATTTATACTCTCAGACTTTAGAGAGTGAAAGTTCTGAAAAGTTATAACAAACTTTTCTTCACAAACTAACTTAACTTAGTAACAAACTCGCTTTATTAGCACCCATTATATTAGCCGTAGGAACTGTTTCAGCTCTAGGCACCCACTAACAACAATTATCTATTCAATCTTTTCTTACACCATTCTTACATTGTCTTCTTCACTAACATGCCCCCTCAGACTGAAGGTGCTGAAAGAACCATCAGTTTGTCACGAAGAGAGACAAAAGTGGATTTGGAAAGTCCCTTCGTAAGAAGATCAGCTGGTTGCTCGTTAGTGGGAATGTGACAGATGAGAAGTGAACCAGAGGTAACAAGATCTCGTACAAAATGGTAGTCGACCTCGATGTGCTTTGTTCTAGCATGGCAAATAGTGTTTGCGGCTATATTCTTTGCACCAAGATTATCACAACAGATGATAAATGGCCGTGAAATGGTATAATTGAGCTCTGTCAATATAATATGAAATCCATAACATTTCTGCTGCAGCAAAGGATATAACTTTGTATTCTGCTTCAGTCGAGGACTTCGCTACAGTCGGCAGCTTCTTTGAACGCCAAGAGACAAGGGAATTACCAAGCACAATACAATAACCAGTTGTAGATCGTCTTGTATCAGGGCATCCAACCCAATCAGAGTTTGAATAGCCCACTAGTTTTGAAACATCCCCTTTTGTAATAGAACTACCACAGTCAATGGTCCCTTTGATGTATCTTGAAATTTTCTTGACTAATTGAAGATGAAGAGATCTAGGAGCTTGCATGAATTGAGCAGCATAGTTTACCCCAAATGAAATATTTGTCCTTGTCATGATCAAGTATTGAAGACCACCAACCAAGATCCTGTAGAGTGTAGGGTCAGAGAAAAGAACACCATCTGACTTAGAAATTCGATTGCCCCCTGAGACTGGTGTAATACTAGGATTAGAATCCAATGAAGTAGCTTTCTTCAGAAGTTCCAAAGCATATTTTCTCTGAGTTAAAAGAAGCTTATTAGAAGAATTCCTTTGAAACTTCGTTTCCTAAAAAGAAGCATTAACACCAAGTAACATGAAAGTGGCCAGTTAAATAGAGCAAATAGAATATTAGAACAATTAACTCCATGAGAAATGGTTGTTAATGCCAAAATGGAAGGGAGCCGGACTTCTACAGAAGAACGGGGAACCAACGATGGTAATAGTCTGTGGTGCTCCATCCATTTCACCTGTTAACATTGCTGAAAACAACAAGCTACAAGTTCCTAAGAGGATTGAAAGACCTTAGTCTAAATCAGGAATCAGAATGTCCTCATCTGCGTAGTATTGCATCCACCTAATCTCTTCCATCAGTTCTTCCAATCTCTGGTAAATTTCTTCGTGTTGAGGGTGTGATCGATCTTCAGCATTGAAAGAGTGAACCTTGTTAATCAACTCTATCCAACTCCAACCAGGAACTTTCTTCACCCCTCTCTCTTTCATCACTCTTTTAACATTAGCCTTCTCATCCCACCTTCCAAGATGACCATACATGTTAGAGAGAAGAACATATGTACAGTGCTCTTCAGGCTCTAAAACTAGCAACAGTTCTGCTACCTCGCTAGCCAATTCTATGTCACCATGTAACCTGCATGCGCCCAATAGAGTCTTCCATACCATTGGATCAGCTTCGAATGGCATAGATTCAACCAGTTTTTTCGCTTCACCGACATGTCCAGCCCGTCCCAATAGGTCAACGGCACAAGCATAATGCTCCATTCGGGGTTTAATGCCATAATTTGCTTCCATGAGTCTCAGAAAATGTAAACCCTGTTCAACCAAGCCAATGTGACTACACGCAGTGAGAACTGCAACAAATGTTATGTGATCTGGTTTCACTTCTCTTTCATGCATTTCCGAGAAAAGATTAAGAGCAGTTTTGCCTTGCCCATGTTGTGCATATCCAAAAATAAGTGAGTTCCATGTGATCGTGCTGTCCCTCGGAGTAGTTTCAAAGGCTTTTCTTGCATCATCTATAATACCACACTTTGAGTACATAAATATTAATGAACTTGATACAAAGTCATTTGACTCGAAACCTAATTTAACGGCTAAGACATGAACTTGTTGACCCAGTTGAAAAATTGCCAAATCTGAACAAGATCGGAGGACAGCAGAGAAGGCATAGTGATCAATACAAACAGCCATAGACCTCATCCACCCGAAGAATTTAAGAGCGTCTTCACTCAGTCCATTCTGCGAGAACCCAGTCAGGATCGAATTCCAAGAGACGTTGTCTTTGGTGTCCAAGGTAGCAAAGCATTTTAATGCATCTTCCACCGACAGGTTGTTGGACTTAAGATACATGGCAATTAATGAGTTACATACGGGCAGCATCAGATCTAAACCTTTTTTAACTGCCAACCCATGCAAGGACTTCCCTTGGCGTTGATACTCTAGTCCAAAACAAGCGCTTAGAACACTAGTGTATGTGTACATGTCCTGTTCAATCTCAAGTCTTTGCATTTCAATAAAGAGCTCAATCGCTAAAGGCTTACAATCATGAACCACATAAGCCGCTAGCATGGAATTCCAAGTAACCAAATCCCAAGTACCATCCACATCATTAAATATCCTCTTTGAATCTTCAATTGAACCGCACTCAGAATATGATGTGATTGTTGCATTGCGTGCAATTGTATCACATGCCCGACCATGTTTTATAATCTTGGCATGAATTTGCATCGTCAATTTGTAGAACTCCGGGTCATCGAGCAAAGTCAAAAGACTAGCAAATGTTGCATCATCCGGCGCAATGCCCTCTCTTTCCATACTGTCAAAGAGAAAGAACGCACTCTCACGATTACCAATCTGTGCATACCCCGTGATTAACGCATTCCACGACACAAAATTACGCTCCGGTATGCACTTAAACACTGCATAGGCATCTTGAATCCTCTTACATTTGGCATACATATCCAAAAGAGCACTAGCCGAATACACATTGTTCTCATAACCCGTCTTAACAATAACCGAATGCACTTGCTTCCCGGCAACAATATGATTCATCAAAGCAATCCCCTTTAAAATGCTCCCAAACGTGTACTGATCAACACTAAAACCATCTGTTTTCATGGTTTTAAGAACCTCCCACGCTGTATCACTTTTTCCTAGATTGACATATCCAGTGATCATTGAATTAAAAGAAACAGTGTCTCTTTGGGGAATTTCCTCAAACAGTTTTTGAGCATCTCTTATTTGTTTGCATTTTGCATACCCATTTAAGATATTGTTTGCAGTATAAGTGTCTGAAATGGTTCCTGCTCTGATAGCATGACAGTGATTTGCTGGAATAATAAACAAAGCCGTGGCTCGGCCGACCAACGGCCTTGTGTAAGAGTAACTTCCATAGTAGTTTATCTGAAAGAAAGGTGAAAATGGTACATTTTTCTTCACCTTTCCAATGCAAAACATGTGATTTGTAGCTAATCAACATAAATCATTCAGCCAGACCTTCCAAATATTAATCAACAATGACTGTTTGCTCACACTTTTTTTTCTGTACAAGTTAGAGCATCAAAGCTCTAGAAAACTCTGATTGAACTATTTGTCAATTGAGAGAAAGAGACATTTTGTCCTAAATTTAAATTGGATTTCGTAATTGAGACATCTTAAATGAAATGCTTCCACATCATCTTTAGATTTCAATTGAGTTTTGTATTAGAGGAAAAAAAAACTTAAAAATTCTAGGTGGTACTTAAGATTTTAAGATTTAGTCTTCATTGAAGATGCTCTTACGTACTATTCAACATCCGTATATTTTGGCAAACAGTTGTGATGATGACATAAGTTCTCTAGCTATCATGAATTATGTGTATAACTTCAGCACCTAGGTACCTCTTGTTAGTGGCCATAATTATCCTATATAGATGCATAGACGTGTGATTAAAATTTACAAATGTATGTTGTTGAGCTAAATATCAGTTAACTTTGACCAGTCAAGAAGTTAACAGATTGATTTGTCGGCACGTACCAAAGTCTTACATGTATCAAAGTCTTACATGCGCACTAGTGATAATAGAGCTAACAAAGAGGAGGACCTAAAATAACTCTATCATCCGAGCCCAATTTTAACCAGATTGATTGTTTCGAGGTCGACTCGAGTCTCTTAGAAGTAGATAGGTGAATCCGAGTAAGCTCTATCTTGAGCCGTGCTCTGACGAGAGAGACAAAGCAGTGAGGTTTGCAAAAGTAAGTTCGACACCTTGAGCTTTGTTCTGCCCCGAGAGAATGACGGTTGCGCGAAATGCCAAAAAAAGTGAAAGGTACACTTTTTTTATTGGAGCTACTGACACAAGCTACTATCATGTTCCATGACTATCACCAAGTTGGTGTCTTACCACCGCAAAATCTCAGTTAGTGATTTTTCATCAATATGCAAAACCTGTATAAACATTAGAGGTTTGCCTTGAAAATTGACCCAATTTTTAATATCTCCTAATCAATTGATTTATAACATGCGCCTAAATTGACTTGAGCGGCGGAGTGTCTTTGAAGGTCACAGAGCAACACCACCTTCTACCTTGGAGGCAGAGCTCGAAGAAGTAGGACCTAGCTTTAGCTCTGGCACAACAACTAGTAGAGATGGAAAAAAAAGGTATTAAATGTCTGGTGAGGAGTATTTCAGAGTTAATTATTTTATTTTATTAGTTGATCAATCTATAGGTTCATCAGAAAGAAGGTTCTAACAATATAAAAAATACGATAAAATATTTTGTTTTTGTTGAGACCGAAAAACTTACGTGGATATCATGATAAAGAATGAAAAACTTGTTGTGAGAATCTTGCAAATTGTTTAAGCAAAGATGGTCATTTTTACATTGAAAGGGAAGAATTATTAGATGAGTTAAAACTCTTGCAAGATGTTTTGCCAAATGAGATTACATCATTATAGGAGTCGATGAGGTACCAAAATTCTTGAAGAAAATGAATTTCCCAATCGTTAGTAATGCGTGTAGAATTCTATGGACTATACCAGTGACTATTTCATTGGCAATAAGAAGCTTATCGAAATTAAATAATTTAAAAATCATACTTTACTTCAGATTGACTATATTGTAGGACATACTAAATAGATTAGTTTTGTTTACCACTCAAAGTGGATTTTTGGACACGATTAATTATGAAAATTTAAGAGATGAGTTTGCTTCAAAAAATTGGATTTTTTTTTTCCAAGTGAAGTTTGTTGCATGGAGTCAGTAGTAGCATTACAGAGATGAATAGATGTTTTTTTTTGTTGAAAGAGATGAATAGATGTTCAAGATACTATGTTGTTTACTTTTTTTATTTCAATCTTTTTTTTCGCAATATTTGTTTTGTAATTTGAATTTTCTACAATTTGAAGTCTTGTTTAAAATTTGGGAAATGATAGAGTGCCCCATCTAGAATGTCCACTAAAATGCCCAAATTTCTTAATTTAGAAATAAAAGCGGTCTCCACCGTAGTCAAACTTTGAAAAAATCTTGTCATTTAATAAATTCACGTCAACTGGGCATTTTAGTGGGCACCGAGCTAGGCACTCTAGCATCTCCCTTAATATTTAACTCTCACAAATTGCATTGTAGATTTTATTCCTTTCTCAACTACACTACGGAGGCCCGCGTTAAAAATTTGTGGACCACATGGAAGTTAGAACCATCAACCATGTGATTGGCACAATATTATGAATCATCAACCTACTAAATGAATCGTCATGATTCCCTTAACGTATTACATTAAACTACATCGAAGTCTATTCGTAATTTTTTTCCCACAAAGTCTTAAAATCAATACACTTACTGTGTTACAAACTTAAACAACATCGTAGTCCTTCTAACTTCCTATTTACTCTCACAAATTTTAAAATCATTATATTCACCGCGCCAGAGTAAACTACATCATAGTCCATTTCTAACTTCCTAAATTCTTTCCCAAATCTTAAAATATCAATACACTTAACCTTCTTTTTTTTTTGTTGAAACTCAATACACTTAACTTTTTTTTTTTTTGATGAAAGGAATACACTTAACTTGTTACACTAAACTACATCTAACTTCATTCCCAACTTGGCAACTTCCTATTTTCTCATTTCATAAAAAAAAAAACTTCCTATTTTCTCTCACAAATCTAAAAATCAATACTTTTGTGTGGTCAAGAGTGACACAACAACATAACTTTTTTTTTTTTTTTTTTTTT